>JABXWE010027437.1:0-10846 GCA_014611495.1 Limonius californicus | reverse complement strand
ACTACCGCCCCCCCCCCCCGAACCGCTTTCGCATTACTTCGGGGAGGTGTGGGCGTCCCTTACACACTAACCATTCATGCAACATGCACCCTAAACTTAACTAAGCAAAATGCGGTCGTCCTAGCTGGGATTCGAACGCTCCAGCCGATCGGCCACATTTCGCTGTGACCCCGAGTGGCAACGCGTTCCCGCATTACTCCGCCGAGGCCCCTATGTGGATTGCATCTACATCAATACAAGTTTACTTTTTGCTTTATCACAGTGTGAAAAATGCAATATACAAAATACATCCCCAAGGTGCTGCTAGACTTTTGGGACTGCAAGTATAAGTTCGTTACCTATGCAATATCTAGGAAATTTAGTAAAATTATTTGTAGCATTAAAACTTCACATGCTATATTTATCATAAAAAAAAAGAACATTTTTACACCAAATAATATATAAGTACAAAATCTTACAAAAGCCATTAAGCTATTACCTACAAAAGTGCAAATATACAGGGTGTCCCACGATGTGAGGTCACTACTTCGTGTACGTAATCTTTACACTAAATATAGTTTAATATCCTAATTAAGTTATGCCCTAAAGAAACCGTTTCCAAAATACAGAATGTTAAAATTATTATTTATTAAATAATTACAATATTAGAAAATCCATATTTTAGTTTCAATTCACTATAAAGATTGTTCAAAATGGCCACCGCTGCTCTCGTAACACATTCCGGCTTTTCGTAAGAGAGATGTGGTTGTCCTACATGCGTCTGCTAAGATCTGCAACAGTCTCTGATGGTGTTTGGCATACCATATATTCCATGTGGCCCTACAAATCATAATCTAAACCAGTTAAGTCCGGAGATCTTGGGGGCCAGGGGTGCTGTTGTTCGCTTCAACCAATTACACGCCTTTCAAACCATTGATTCAAAAATTGTCTTACACGTAACGTAAAGTACGCAGGGGCACCATCGTACCACATACCATGTTTGATCGCCAGAAGGTCATCATCTAACAATCATCCTAAATGATCTAGAAAATTTAAATATCTGTCGGTGGTTAAATGCTTCTCAAAAAAACGAATGGATCAATGAGCATGTTATTAATAATTCCATATCAGATATTCACTGAAAACCTATGTTGATAATTTGACACTGTGATTTCGTGTGGATCCTCCAAATCCCAAGAGTGGCTGCTCTTTCTGTTCATTAATCCATTCCTTGTAAATATTGCCTTATGCGTGAATAAAATTCTATTACGTAGGTTTCGATTTTGAATGATCCAGCGACAAAATTTCGTACGACTAGCGAAATCTGCCGTCCTACCGGCTTGAACAGGCTGGATATGAATGGATATAAACCATGGCGTTTTAATGTTTTCCAAACTGACATTTGTGGTACATTAATTTGTACGACGAACAGAGGTACTAGGATTCTTATCAATCTCTCTCAGTATGTTGTCCTCATATTCTAGTACTACTAGTCGACGGTTTCGGGAAACTTCCGTGTTCACGTAGCTGGTTATGCACTCGTTTGGAAATCTCAATCCATATTCTTTAGCAGCTGCTGCTGAGTTGCCATCACAAAACCCGAACAAGTAATGGATATCGGCGTACTCTTGCGTTGTAAAAGTAAACATTATCAACACTGTTAATAAGCTCAAGCAGACAAATCAACTTTTAGGCGCTTTACTGTTTGACATACAAGTAAATAATCTCATTTCCATAATAACATAGACAATTTGTATCAAACACCACTTAATATCATTATTTTATTTATTCGGCTGCGTCAGTATTTAACTAAAACAGGTCATAATTTCTTGAATAGTCGATTTTGAGAAAATGACCACTCTTCAGTTTCGACTTCTTTTCACATCTCCTACACGTAGGTGAAGTAGTGACTTCACGTCATGAGACACCCTGTATATGTACCTATTAACTACAATATTTACACTTCTTTCATTACTGCTAAATTTTAATTCGAACACTGCACCAGTTGCCCGAATCTTAAAATATGCCACAAATGTAAGCTTTATTAAAAGTGCTCTGGTAAAACCTTCTGCTGCCTCGATATGAATCATATAAATATCCTAGAAATTTTCGCCAGGCAACCCAGAAAAAATCTATACACTTATTTCTCAGTTAAATTGCAATCCTGATCAGCAACTAACGACGACCTTTCCATTTGCGGCTTTTTAACTAGTAGACATCGTAGACATGAATGTAAATCAGTAAAAAAAATTCTTTTGAATGTTCAAATCTGATACTAAAAAAATGACAGAAGTAGCACAAAAATACGGTAAAATACAAGTAGATTTAATATAATGAATTTTTTTCAATTTATTACAACCTACCATCCTTTAAGAACATAATACATTCAAATCCAACATCAAGATTTATCCATTTTTTTTGGAATTAGAACTGTGCTCAGATTCTGCAACAAATTTATTTAGTGGAATACTACACGCATTGGTTTTTACATTGGTTGCAGTTCGCTTTCCAACATTCAAGTAGACGGCACTAAGCCGCGGAAAGTACAGGGAAAGGTAAATAATGGGTTGTCGATGTAAAAAGTTACATTTAATTTAGAATTGCCAGGTTGATTAGGATTCCATTAACATATTTATGTAAAATTTGCTTGGAGTTAAATATTTTATGAGCCATATAACCTAGAAATAGTCAAATATATTAAATTTTGCTGGTATTTTACTAGAAGAGAGATCACTGTAAGCGGGGAATCCTATACAGTAAGCAACGCAAATCCAGGATCTCGTTATGTGTTGTTTGCTTATAATCATGGATTTTTATCTATTGATATTGACCAGAAAGTAAGTCTAAACAACGATTTTATTTATACTTTTGTTAATTGTACATGTTATATATTGTATACTAGACGTATGAAGGAATCATAGAGCGTGCTGGAGATAACATTATAATTTATGGGTCAATAAAAAGCAAGCAGATGTTAACTTTGATTGCGGTCATAGTTGAAGGAAATATTTCTATTGTTTTATTAAGTGTGAAAATTTATCGGTTTTGTGGTTTTGTACTGTAAATAATTTTTTGCCCAATTATTACGTTTAATGTATATAATGCGCAAGTATATGCACTCCCGAAGTTATCATTAGAACTGAGTTGGAATGTATTTCAATCAATATTTTGCCGAGAAAGCAAACAGAATAAAATAACGTCTGGAAACAACCAACAGAAAAACTAACTTAAAAATGTGATAAATTGGAAAAATGGGCAGATTACGAAAGTATAAATAAACTAATCGTAAGGAACTCGAAGTACATTTCTTTTAATTTTTTTGTATAAAATCCTACACAATTTAAGCAAACAAAAATTTATAAAATAGCAAACAGTTAACTCAGTACTTTAAACGCTATAATGCTATTACATACGTAGTCTCCGACTAATTAAAGTTAGGTTGTCTGTTGGGTTTTTTCAACGTTCTGTAGCTCGTTGACTCTCCTTACTCTGTTTTGTATACAGGGTGTATCAGAAATAGGTACAAATATTAAATCCGGTGGTAGATTACAATATATACAAACTAGAAAAAACATTTCTTTGGCAATGGGACCCTTAAGATATGAGAAAATAATAATTAAAAATTTGACCCAAAATTGTTTGAGCACCGCAGGATAACAACAAAAATTTGAGTTCAAAAGACATGTTATGCAAAGGAGAGTAAGATAGAAGTGCAAAAGAATTTCTTATCATCTGCCACAAACCAATACTGTTAGGTAGGTCAGTAATTTCTGTTCAATCTGTTGTTGTTATCACAAGTCAGACAAGTTTTTACGTGTTTACCACTTTGGATTTACTTTACAATTAGATAATAACCTTCTACAGCTTAAATGCATTTTATATGAATAATCAGCAGTTCTTAAACAAAAGTTTATTTTATTTTTTAATTCAAACAAATAAACTTAATGATTTTTGAACAATGAATAGTACCATTGGATTCTACTTGAGCCATTCTATTACTGGTTTAAATATTTGTACCTATTTCGGATACACCCTGTATTGTTCAGTGTACTTAAGAGAAAAAGTGAGAAGATACGAAAATTTTAGAAACCAAACTAGTTCCAACATTTGAATGAGCACAACTTCAAATAATCGGATCTGTTGTTAAGTGCTTTTATAATATATCCAAGAGAAACCTGAGAGAAAGAGAGAGAGAGAGAGAGAGAGAGAATTTAAAGAAACCCCTTCTTAACTAAAAATGTTTACAGCCATCTATTAATATATTAGTAAACCTTGTAACTATTCTGTAGTTACGTATTTGTGTATTGTGTATTCTATATTTTTAGACTCGACGCCCTAAGGGCATGAAAGGATCGTAAAAATAATTTTTTTTGTTTTTTTCATTGTCTATATATATATATATATATATATATATAATATATAACCGAATCACATTATCTTTGCTATATTAATGGAGCCTTAATGTATACATTTTAAAAATTGAATGCCACTGTGAGTTGATTAAAATAATCGTGCTATATCGACTACGTAAGTACGAACCAATACATTTTTCCATAATATATACTGAATTTTACTCCCTAAAATTAGGATTGTATAATACTAATGCCACAAACAAGCTATATTTATTCACAACAGAAACTTTTCTTGTAGCTCGTAACGCGATTTGGTCATCTCACGCCCAATTTCAAAAATATTCAAGAGCTAATTGCTCTAACTGCCTGTGATTATGCATTTGTGCAACGTTGGAGATTTGGTGTGGGTATGAATGCATGCAAGTGCATCAAGGACATACAAACCATATTGAGTACTTAGCAGAGAAATGAATACTGCATACAAATTTCAAATACTGCAATAAGTATCTACCCTCGCGCTGGCGTGCTGCACCGATATTTGTCCTGCGTTAAAAGGCTGCTGACAAATTAAGGAATTAATATTTTTATTACCTTAGCCTGTACTAGGTAATGAGCAACGTTGAAGTTGTTCTCATGGCTAGTTGTCTGGCGGCTGGTTAACCTCGCAGTAGTCGTTTGTCCTACTTCTGCACTATAATCGAATCGTGCAAGTAAAAGAAGAACTAGAAATGTTAGAAGTTTCGTCAATTTCATGTATACATGCATAACGGGTGTTCAAAAAACCCTGCATAATTTTGTAAACGATAACTCACGTCGTTAGTTTTTTAATGCGTACCTAACCTCAATATTAATTGTAAACATGACATTGGTTACAGTAAAAACGATCATAATATTCTACAATTGACTATTATTATTTCCCTTGGAGCATCGATAGTTTTCGTAATATCTTTTAGTAAACGCCCTCCACTTTCAATTTTGATAACGTTTCCTGCCTCTCTTCCTCTCATCAGACACTTTTACACATGGGTTTTTAGATTTGTTTATAATCTATGGTAGCACCTGGATATTCCACACGACATTGTTCCAAATAGTTTGATACTGAATACGTCAAGTCCCTTTAATGTTGATATTTTAAAAATTATAGTAATCACAATTTAAATTTATTTGAGTTTCATACGTATTTCTACATTTTACAAATCATTTTCAAAAGCAATTAATATTGTACACATTTGTTTTTAGGGAAACAACACACTGGATTTTGATTTTAAGCTTGGTCTTCTATTCCAAAACTTCCAATAGAAGGGAATTTATGAGCTAACGTTGCTTATTCATAATTTTTTTTATATGTCATATGGACAATAAGTAAATGGTCGAACAATACCACAATTAACATGCAAGCAATTGCCCTATGGCTCATGCCTATTATACGTACTACCGTCTTAATACAGACTTATTTTAGTTACTGGGATTTTTCTATTCTAAATCTAAATATTTAATTCGTTAATTAAACCTAGTTGCTATGTCTAGTGGCTTAAACATTTTAAGTCTGCGAGTATCTGTTTGTTCTGTGAGTAATCTCTTGGCTAGTCAGTTAGGATGCACACTCAGTCTATCACTGTTTTTAACACTATAGTTTCTGGCTTCTTCTTTAACACTTGTGATTCGGAAATCTCGCTTAATAATTTCGTTTGTTACAAACCATGGTGCGTTAACGATCTTACGTAGCATTGCATTGGAATCTCTCGAGAATTTCAATGTTGGAGATGGGCGCTGCACCCCAAAATTGAACTCCATATAACTATCCTGGTTTCAATACTGTTTTATATATCAAGATTTTATTATCTAAGCTGAGCTGTGATGTTCCTCATATTAATCAATACAATCCACTGAGTTTGTAGACAAGTTGCTTTTATTTTATACTAATATGTGTCCTGCAGGTCAGCCTACGGTCGAGATGTATTCCGAGGTATTTGGCAAAGTTCTGTTGTGGTATGAATCTGTTATTCGGCGTTATTGGCGCACATGTGTCCTTTCTCATTGTGAATGTTACCTGTACGGACTTTAAGTCGTTTGCCTCTATTCCTGCCATTTCCTGAACCAGTTCTGTGTCTTAATTAGTTGACTCTGAAGAGTTCTGGGAGGTATCCTCGAGTTTCTGTGAGATGTCACTAATGTTGTGTCATTTACAAATGTTGCAACCGTTATATCACTTGACAGTGATCATTGCGCGATATGATGTCACTTGTTCTGGATCTTTTGCAGGTTTTGGGAGCAACATCATCTGGGCCACTTTCCATTGCGCAGGAAAATACTCCAGTTTTACAACTGCGTTAAACAGAATGCTTACTATTTTTATTACCTTGGATGGAGGTTCTTTTCATATCCGACCGGTTATAAGATCCCATCTTGGAGATATTTTTGCATTAAGGTCGTTGTTTATAATGTCTTGTATTTCTTCTATGTTGAACTTCTTGATCGGTAGTTCCATTTGGTCAGGTGATTCCAAGTACTGATGTATTTCCCGTTGTTCTTCTTCTGGTATCTCTCCAGGAAATTGTTGAAATCCTACTTGTAATTGATTTGAAAAGGTTGTTGCATTTTCTTTGTTTGTTCTAGCCCAACTGTCATCTGTTAGTCTAATAGTGTGGGATAAACTGTTGCCTTCCACTGTGAGTACTGTGTGGCTTTTGTTGCAGATAGTCTTTGTAAGTAACTTTGTATGGATTAGTTTTTCTTCTTCTAGCAGTTGCTTCAGTTTCTTTGTAGCTTTATTTAATTTGGTTTTGTTATGTGGAGAACGTGTATGTTGCCACGGTTGTCTCAATTTTCTCTTTTCACCAATTTTTATTTTTACATTTCTTGAGCTTACGTCCTACTTCATTATCGGGTGATGCCTTTCATGCTGCTTTTTGTATTATGATTCAGCTCTTCGACTGCTGTTTCTAGGCGTTCTCTTGTTTTGAGTTACATGTTATCGTTGGTTCGTTCTAACAGTGTTTCTCTGAGAGGGTGACATCCGTTTTTGTGACATTTGCACATTTAGGGTAGCAATTACTGGGGAATGGTCGGATGACAAGTCCAAACATGATTCAATATTCAGGCAAATAGCGGGTATTCCTTTCACTACAAAAAAGTCTATTACATCCGGTTTCTTTCTGTGATCTGTGGGCTAGTAAGTTGGTACCAGCGGTAGGAGGTTGTTTTCTTGCATAGCTATGTATAGCTGCCGGTCTTCTGAAGAAGGAGTATGAGATCTGGAGCTCCACAATGGATGTGCCCAAGGGTGTTAAAGAACCGCGTGTATTGTTGTTTTTTTATTGAATGCTTTGGTGTGCAGCATCTAGCTGCTACTGTAATTGGTGCAATCCAGTCTTTCACCTTAACGCTTGCTGCTTGTCAAGCTTTTGCTTGTAATGTTTATTTATGTGTTATTTTATTGCTGTTTTGATGATCAATACTGTACCTCCATGGGCTGTTCCGTCTGGATGCTGTGTGGCGTAAATGGAGTATTTGGGAAATTTGAGGTGCCCCTTCTTCGTAAAGTGCGACTCCTGAGACTAGCATTATATCTGTCATGAGTAACTAAAAATGTTTTCATTCATTAAAGGTGTATTTGTGAATTTAGAAGGCCTCAAGTATATCCTGTTTACGTTTATAATCACAGAATTGTAAAAATGTTATTATATTATTTGATGTCAATGTATGGATGTGTTGTAATAACTATTCGGTGTAGTTAAATTTTTCTGGTGCTTGTATTTGTATGGACGTATGTGTTCTTTCTAACTGCTATTAACATTTCTAATTGTCTGATCTATGTATACAGAATTACACTGTGCACAGTTTAATTTGTAAATACCTGATTTCTGTTATCTGATATCAGTTTTATTCTGTTTCTAATGTAAAGTTTATGTTTGAGTGTAGAGTAGTAATAAACGTTAAGAAATCACCAATAAACTCAAATGCATTTTTAAACACGCTAAAATATCATCAACATAACGAAACCAACATATAATTCTCGAAGATTGATTTGATACAAAAATTCAATAGTGGTGAAATTGGAGTTTCTGTTGGTAAACCGTCTTTCTCAAGATGCATTTAATCGTTAACAATAAAATAATTTTGATTAATGCACAGTTCGCATAATTGAATTTCTATTCTCGTCTTTATTTCAATTCGTAGACTGAAAGTAAATTATGAATTACTTTTAATTATAATATTTAATAGGGTACCAAAACCCAAGAAAACATTTTTGTAACATGAAAATGTGATAGGACTATTTAATTTCTGCTTTATATCAAAAGTTGTAACGAGACCGTTCAAGAGCGTTAACATTTTAAGGTGTCGGTTTAACACTGCCAACAATTTTCTAGTTCGCAGGAACTGTGTTAATCTGAGAAATTGTGAATGCTGACTAAGAGTACCTAGAAACTAGAACCTTTAAATACAAATTATTAACAGCCAAACATAATTCTTTTTTAAATGTGCGACGTAGAACTTCGTTGAGTGGTTTAGAAATTTAGCCGAAAGCTTGCAATAAATAATATTTCAACTGCAACAGCTTTCTCTTAATTTTCTGTTGACTTCATCAGTATTGCTATAATAAATAAATATTTCTCTATTGTCGAATAAACAGTCGAACTTGTTATATATACTTATTATCATAAAGAGATGAAATTTTACAAGGATAAAATTCTATACAGATGCTCAGTTTAGAGTTTTACGTTAGAATAAAACCGTCTTAATTTTTTACAATAGCATATCAGAAAGATCATTCTTTAAAAACTAATTTTCGTGTCTGTACAATTCTGCAGCTATGGAATAGCGAATTATAGTGAAATAAAAAAAAAGTTATGTGTAGTAGTCAGTGCCCAAAGTATGAGGCAGAAAAAATGCACCTTCAATCCAAAAAACGATAGTTTCTTAGATAATTTACAAAACTAGTGTAGTTCTTAGATATTATAAATATGTTAAAGAAATTGCACTAAATATTATTGACATGTAAATGTAGATGTTCTAATCAAGCTAATAACCTTGTGGTTGCCACCTGCTTAATATTAAAAAAAAACAACAGATATTCGGAAATCATTAGCCAATAGTGAAACCTGGTTAAGAAGGAATCTGAAGAGACTCTTCTACTTTTCCTCTTTGAAAACGTTCCCGCCTTTTGTGTACAAATACGTATATTGAAAGTGCTGTACATTTATAAATTATACATTGGATAATACATACGGGGTGTCAATTTGGAAACGTACAATGTGTTATATCTGTGGAAGTAAAATAGGTAATAAACGTTTTTAAAAACTTTTCTAAAAAATTTTCAGGTCTAAAGTAACCTTCCCTATATCCAACACCTGAGGTTCCAGACACCTCAACAAAAAAAATT
The DNA here is from genome assembly GCA_014611495.1 of Limonius californicus. Lineage (NCBI taxonomy): Eukaryota > Metazoa > Arthropoda > Insecta > Coleoptera > Elateridae > Limonius > Limonius californicus. Next base: position 1,132 of record JABXWE010027437.1, on the reverse strand, counting down.
CAAATGGTAAAACCCACCTTGTGAGACCTTACAAAATGGTATTCAATAGTAGTAAACATATTTTTCTCGAATCTTTTCGGAAAAATTAATAAATAAAACTCAAAAGGTTCTGCACTAATTATTGTGCTTCATATTTCACAATATTAGTTTATATGTTCAGAATGACTCCCATTGGTGTCTAACCAACATTACCAGAATGTCAACATACTCTCAAATTCCGTAGCCGGACAGAAAAACCCCGCACATAAAACCCCCGGACAAAAAACCCTCGGACATAAAACCCCCGGACATAAAACCCCCGGACAAAGAAACCCCCGGACAAAAAACCCCCGGACAAGAAACCCCCACAAAACAGAATTTAGGATAAAAAAGCCGCCGAAAAAACAAGCGCAGATTTAATCTGTTTTATAGGGTATCAATTCAGTGTAAATTTATAACGTGCGTATAAATAAAAACGGATTTGCAGTGGCCTTTGGAATTTGAGGGCTTGTCTTCATTTGGTTCACACGATTAACAAATAATGCTGTCAAATCATAGGTTAGGTTAGGATGTGTCAAACGTCAACGCTAGTGTTTGCTATCATTTATGACGTTTCGACTTTTATAGTTCCAGTAATTAGATAAAAATTAGTAAATACAGTTTAATTAGTGGCACCGCGTGAATTAACATTGGTTTTTTCGCGTGGACAAAAAGTATTCATGATAACTGTCATTACCACACAGCGTGTGAGCCAAATGAAGGCAAGCCCTCAAATTCCAAAGGCCACTGCGAATCCGTTTTTATTTGTACGCACGTTATTTAGTTTAACTCAAATAAATGGCCACAAACAACAAAAACTTAAAATTCTCTTTTAATCCTAAAATTAGCTAGTAAGCAGAAGGCATACAAAAATGTACAAATCCGTCTAAAGCAACTGTGCAACGATTTTATTGAGGGGGAACGTGATATTGAAAACTTTTTAAATGCTGTTAGTAATAACATTAGATTGTAAAGTTCGTATAAGTATAGTAAAGTAAATTGATTAAAGTGATTTAATATTGACAAAAATGACTATTTTTTGCATTACTAATATTATAAATAATTAATTTTGTGTGGGGTTTTTTGTCCGGGGGTTTTTTGTCCGGTGGGTTTT
>JABXWE010027434.1:0-10515 GCA_014611495.1 Limonius californicus | reverse complement strand
TCTCTAAACCGATTCCAAGCGCGATGAACGACGGATGGACTAACTTGAAGATCTCTAGCAACATTTCTGAAGGATTGACCATTTTGGATAAGAGCAACTGCCCGAGCGACTTCTACTTCTGTAAGATGTCTCATTTTAACGGCACATTAATAAAATTGACATTTCTATTCATTTGTTAATGCTATGACGCCTTTACATCAGAGTGCACAATAGGGTGGAGTAGTAATTTCACTTTGTTTTATGACGTCATTTTACATTATCAAGTGTACCTTAAAAGAAACTAAAGATACCAAAGACGTTTTTGTTATTTGCTTTAGCTTAAAGATATTTCTACATAAGTGTTATTGTTTCATTTTGATGACGTTATATATTAAAAAGTTACAGAGCTACAGAAAAGTGTTCCCCTAATTTATTTGAGCAGTGTATTATGTTGAGGCACAAAATTTTGTACTAGCTCTATTTGTACAGACACCTAGATCGCTCGCAGTATCTTGAATCAATTCTAATGCTAATCAAGTCAAGTAGCAGCACTTATGTCACATTTTAATTACTATTAATTAATTAAAATTTCTCTCTCGTTGTTATGTGTCAACTTGGTTTTAAAGTTAAATCTTCAATTCTTGTCATGTAGCTTCCTGGTGTCCTTCCTGGTTGATGCAAGAGGTGGAGCAATGCGCGGCTGCCGGCACTCGGGTGTGCGTGTAATTGTACCACCCCGATGTGCTGGCAGCCCCACGCGCATTACCTGCCAGTACGTTCGACCACAGCATATCACAAACCCTCCGCCTCTGATGGAAGGAGAGGCGTTGGCTAGCAGAGTGCTAGAGTTGGGACCAGTTGGAGCCAAGTTTTTGGGGTACTTTTTGCATTTACATGCTTTTGAAATATAATTTTAATTTGTTATGGTGGTTTTAGTCCAGTGATACTAGAAATACCCCATTTTGCGTCCTTGAGGGGGAAGCAGCTTGAAATTGTTGTGTTACGATCTGATAACGGGGAGACCTGGAGGGAGCATACTTTAGATGCAAGTGAAGAAGCTATTCAGGATGTTTTGAACCACAGTTTTGAGGGAGAAGGTTTGTTTTATTTCGCAATTGTTTGTAACGTAAAGCTTTCTTGTGTATAAGTAAATTATATTATAATTTTAAGTCAGAATTTTTGCTAGAGAATTCAATATTTATTTCTATTTTATAACATTTTTTATATTTTAGATAATTGATGAAAAAAGTGAGGTTAGGTTCTTATTTTCAGTTCGGAATTTGAGGTTAAGTTTATGAATTTAAAGAACTAAAAGGTTTTCTTTATGTAACGAGTTTTTTTAGTCATATGTGTTATGTCCGCTCTTGTAGCGTTTTCCTAGTCGAGCGTGGAGGTAATTCAATTACATAAAAGGTCACAAGGTATGTTGTTTATTAAACAGAATACAGGTTATGCGTTGATTGGCGCCATACACACAGTTCCGTTACAATCCTCGGAACTGACAGGCGTGCACAGTCGTGCCAACTTGAAACTAGTAACAACACTAATACCATTACCAACATTACATATATGACACGCCCCTTCTTAAAAAGAAAAAATGAAAGGTTAGTCAACACATTTAAACAATTAGGTTTGAGTAAAAATTAAAACACCATTCTTAATTTTAAACAGAAAACATCATATCGTGTTTTACAAATTTAATCTAGATGGACACTTCACGATTCTACCACTTCTTGTTACGGTACGCGATGTATCATTAGGCACTCTACAACTCGCGTCACTAATAACTTTTTCTCCAGAACTAATTGATTTATTTTGATCTTCTTTTGTCGATTCTTGATGTTTAGTATAATCTTCGTTTGCCGATTCTTGATTGGACGCTTCAGGAGTAGGTTCTCGTTGAGACTCACGAAGAGGTTTAATTAACTTCCGATTTCTTCTGTACACGGCGTCATCAACTTCGACAAGATAATCGTTAGGTCCAGATTTTGGATTATGGTTCCTGGTTTCCAAGTCCTAACATCTTTCTGTAATAATATTGGTTGTTTCGGATTTAATTTTGTCAGTTCCTTTGAACCTCTGTCAAAATATGATTTTTGTTTGGCTTGTCTGCATTTTAATGATTCTTTTATTTTCTTTGCTGAATATTTAGGATCAAGCAGGCTACTTGCAACAGGCAAAGTTGTTCTTAATTTTCGCCCCATTAGTAAGTCACTAGGAGACGGTAGATCTTGTTTCGGAGTTACATTATAATTTAGCACTGCTAAGAATGGATCTGATCCTTCTTCGAAAGATTTAACAAGCAATCCTTTCACTGTCTGTATTACTCGCTCCACCATTCCATTTGAAGCTGCATATCTTGGGCTTGACGTCGTCAACTTAATATCGAACTTTGTAGCAAAGTTAAGGAAGTCTCTCGAGTTGAAAGGCGGACCATTATCAGACATAATTTCCTGTGGTAAGCCATTAATTGCAAAGACGTTTTTTAATGTTGAAATGATGCTGTCTGCTGTCTTACTCTGTAATCTATTTACCACAATAAACTTACTGAAGTAGTCTACAATCACTATGAAATGTAGTGGCCTTAAACTTTTGAAATCCATTCCCACTTTTTGCCAAGGACGGTCTGGAACTTCATGTTGTTGAAGTGGCTCCTTGCTGTTGGATTTCGAGTATTTCTGACAAGTTAAGCAAGACAAAACAGTATTTTCTATGTCCGTAGAGAGACCATGCCAATATATCGAATCCTGTGCCAAAAGTTTTGTAGAAACCACACCTTGATGCGATTTGTGTAATAAATTCAAAAATTCAGGCTGAAGGCTTTTTGGCACAATTATTCTCTTTTTGTAAAATACACCTGCAGTTCGTTCACGATTTCCGTATTTCCACCAACGACCTTTTACCAGCTGCCACCATGTTATGTCCGCTCTTGTAGCGTTTTCCTGGTCGAGCAAGGAGGTAATTCAATTACATAAAAGGTCACAAGGTATGTTGTGTATTAAACAGAATACAGGTTATGCGTTGATTGGCGCCATATACACAGTTCCGTTGCAATCCTCGAAACTGACAGGCTTGAAACTAGTAACAACACTAATACCATTACCAACATTACATATATGACAATATGTTTTGAATTTTCAACTATTTCGTCCCGAATTTGAGGTTCAGTATTTGTTTTCTTTTTTGAAAACTAATTTTTTCAAATAATTGTATTGGGTATTCTTCACATAAACAGAAAATTAAGTAAGGCTTAGTATATTGTAACAAATCTTACCTGAGAATGGCATTACATTTACCTACTCCTTGCAGAACTTAATCAGATTGAAGATCTACACACCAATCGAATTACACGAATACTCACGAACGATTTCCCACACTACTTTGCGATTGTATCTCGAGTGCGGCAAGAAGTGCATGCTATTGGACCAAGAGGAGGCACCGTTTCTAGTTCTGCTGTACCCTTGGTACAGGCTGTTTTTCCACAAAATGCACTTACAAAAAAAATAAGAGTTGGCTTGCAGGTACGTTGGATTAAGACTGTTTAGGTTACATAACCTCACATTTAGCAATATTCATATTGAATTTTATATTGCTTTTTTAATTATTACTATTTTATTAATACATAGTTCTACATATATTTTAGATTTATTTCTAAATTCTTTTTCTGTAGGCTCAGGGTTTGGAGCCAGAGGTAGTGGCTAAGCTCTTGGGTCACGGCGTGGCTGTTTCCCCAGTGGTTACAGTGGAGCCCCGCAGACGCAAATTCCACAAAGCTATAATGCTAAGTATGCCCGCGCCTCGGGCACACTCTCAGAGCATGATTAACCAGTATTCGGGTTCCGCACCGACGCTTAGGTTGCTATGCTCCATAACGGGTGAGTATTGAGGATATTCATGCGTATATTTTACACATCATACAAAAGTTAGGGCGCCTTATTAAATTGTTTTTACTAAATAAAGTTGTTGATTAATGGCATTACTTTATAGATTAGGTTAATGTGAATATTAAATTTAAAATAAAAAAATTGTTTAGAAGAATTTTGAAGATTATATTACAAATTAAATCAAATGTTGAGGTTATGTTATTAAAGTAAGCTAATTTTCAAGGTTAGGTTAACGATTTATATTTTTCCACGGCCCAATGGTATCTAGGAGGAAACCTTGTAAAATAATCACAGCATCAGCAATCAATTTTGAAGATTATATTACAAATTAAATCAAATGTTGAGGTTATGTTATTAAAGTAGGGGAATTTTCAAAGTTAGGTTTATGAATTATATTTTTCCACGGCCCAATGGTATCTAGGAGGAAACCTTGTAAAATAATCACAGCATCAGCAATCAATTTTGAAGATTATATTACAAATTAACTCAAATGTTGAGGTTATGTTATTACCGTAGGCTAATTTTCAAGAATAGGGTAATGATTTATATTTTTCGATGGCCCAATGGTATTCAGGGGTACACCTTGTAAAATAATCACAGCATTAGCAATCAATTTTGAAGATTACATTACAAATTAAATCAAATATTGAGGTTATGTTATTAAAGGAGGCGAATTTTCAAGGTTAGGTTAATGGTTTATATTTTTCGACGACCCACTGGTATTCAGAAGGACACCCTGTAAAATAATCACAGTGATTTCGCTATTTAAAATAATTTTTTGTAATTAATATCTTCACGTCTTACGATAAATTGTGTAATAGTTGTTATCACCACTTTCTAGTGTTTACGATCACACATTTCTCGAGCATGTTGTATTTCGTAGTATGTATCCATGTTGTACGTACTGTTGCAAAACGTTATTTGGTATCCATGCTTCACAGGAACTAAATCAGGTAAATTTAGTTCCATAATGGTGCTTTGATTTCTTGCCTTAAGTCAGACATAGATGGCGTTGATTGATTTGCGTTTCACATTTTTCAAACAGTTTGCAGTGATTTTTTTCTGTGATTTTGTTCTTTAAATGAAATTCTCTTCTGTTTCTAGTTTTTATGCTGCTTTTATGTTTTGTGGTAGCTTGTATTGTTGTTCTTTGATCTCGTTAATTTTTTACAAGTTAGCTTATCCGTTTTTGATTGTTTCAACAACAGGAGGACAAAATAAGGCCGTTTGGGAAGACGTCACAGGTTCCACCCCGCTTTCATTTGTTAAAGATTGCGTATCGTTTACGACAACCGTTTCTGCCAGGTTTTGGCTAATGGACTGCCGAAATGTATCCGAGTCTGCTCGAATGGCTACTGAATTATACACACATGTAAGTAAATGCAATTTTTACATAATAATTTATGGTAACAATCCCATTTAAAGCTTTAGGTTAGTTATTAAGTCAGATAAAACATTGCGTTAGATTCAAATTTAGTTCCAATATGTTATGTTATAAATCAATATTTAGTTGACAATATGGACTAGCAACAAATTTGTTGGCAAAAAGTTATGTTAGGATTATATTTCATTCAAAAAAATAAGATAGTTTAAGATTTGTTGCATAAAGTTAGGTTAGGATAATACATGACACTAAAAAGGTATATTAGCATACCATTTACCTTCAATAAGTTACGTAAGTAATAAATTTGGTGTCGAAAAGTTATTTTTACATTAAATTTAATTCCAAAAGGTTACGTTGGAGCTCAATTTACTTTAAAAAGTTAGGTTAGGCCTTAATCTGATTCCAAAATTTCGGTTACAATTAAAAATTTACCATCAAACAGTTACATTAGAATGTAATTTACCTTCAGAAAGTTAGGTTGGGATGTAATTTGATTTCATATTGTTAGTTTTTGATTAAATTTTATACCAAAAGTAAGAAAGAGGCACATATTTGCTTGAGGTACGAAAAAATATTACTTCAACTTTGGTTCAAATTCAATTTTGACTTGTACAAGTTACACTACGTTTTTCATTTAAGCAAATTTATATTTCCAGTCCGCACACGTTCCATTCATGGCAAAGTTCATAGTGTTTGCCAAGCGTATAAGCCCACTGGAAGCAAGAGTTCGCGTTTTCTGCATGATAGACGACAAAGAAGACAACACACTCGAGCATCAAGAGCACTTCTTGGAAATTGCAAAGAGCAGAGACGTCGAGGTGTTGGAGGGCAAAGACATCTACATGGAATTTGCCGGTAATTTGGTCCCAATACTGCAGTCTGGAGACCAACCGAAGTTGGGTTTCCAGGCATTCCGAGAAAACAGACTGGCTTTTACAATGCGTTTAAGAGATGCTGTAAGTAAACGGGATGGGCCACAATGTTACGATGTTCCATTTTCTTTTTTTCCCAATAGGATGAGGATCCTACTGGTCGTATAATATTCATGAGCGATCCTAAAGTGGCACGTGGCGAACCTTCACAGATCCCATTGTGTACCCTGAACTTGATTTTACCCAAAGATGTGCTTCCTGATCGCGATTCGCAGTCAGACTTGCTCTCCCTTGAAAAAGACCACAGGTATTTACATCATGGAGGCATAAGTATGTATAAATAAGCCTACGGTACTGCTTTCGTAAAATTTTTCAATTCTAAATTGAGGTCAAGTTGTTCCATCCAAACTTTTGAGGTTATGTTGTACAAAAATGTTTGTAGTTGTCATCATCATCATCATCTGACATGGAGCCGACTCGATGGTCAATCCTGGATTACGCCAGGCCCACCCCATGCCAGTAAGGTGGGTAGGAATTTACGGGATAGGGTGGGATCGGGTGGGGCATTGCACAACGTTAACATGTCTGCAGTGCATACCGCCAGACACCGTTGCTGCAACACCGGGTAGTTAGTAAGCTACGCATCGATGGGTTGTTGAGTACGTAGCCGAAACCGTTATGCTCTTAAGCAGTTGAACCTACTAACTTTAATAGCAAAGTTTCACAATGTTTTTATTTCACATCTATCTGTTTTCTAAGGTTACTAATTGCACATCTCTTATTTTCCCACAACTAATAACCCACTTAATATTTACTCCCAAACTTATTTAAAGTGTCCTTTATGGGATTATGCATTTGACCCTACTAAACTTTGGTAGCAAAGTTTCACATTGTTCTTATTTCACATCTATCTGGTGTTCTAAGGTTTCTGATTGCACATCTCTTAGTTTCATAATAACTAACAACCTACTTAATATTTACACCCAAACTTATTTAAATTGTCCGTTATGCGAGTATGCATTTGAGCCCAATAACTTTGGTATCCACGCTTCACACTGTTCCCATTTCACATCTATCCCCTGTTCCAAGGCTACCGATTGCACATCTCGCAGTTTCCCATTAACCAACAACCCACCCAATATCCCCTCCCAAACGTATCCAAACCGTCCGCTATGCGACCCCGCACCTGACCCCAATAAACCCCGGAATCAAAGTTTCACACTGTTCGCATCTCCCATCCATCCATTGTTCAAGGCAACAGAGTGCTCCCATCTTAATCTCCCAATGACCAATCAACCACCCAACACTCGCCGCACTGACCACCACTGCTTTACCACCCAGTTGGAAGTTCGACTCTGGATTGTACCCCCTCCGCATCCCTAGCCTTCCCCCCCCTGCAGCTGACAGCCCGATATCGACCGCCCTCCCCCCCACCGGCACTTGTTTCGCTTCGTCTCCTTTGTGATGTTTTCCCTTTCCTCAGCCTGTCATTGCCTCCTCCTCCTCGCCATCCTGCCCCTGCCCAGTGGTCGCTTGATCGGGTTCGTCATGAGTACGCAGACTCTTCCCACCTCTCTCGGGATATCCTCCCCTCCCCGCGCCGGTCTTCCCATGCCTCCCCAGGCATGCCGGCGCTTTGTATATCCCTCTCCAATGATGCACTCCACGCGCAGCATGGTCCTCCGATCCTCCCTTCCCCTGTTCGCATGGCAAAAACTTGGCGTAGAGGACGGTTGACCGGTCTTCCCAGAATATATGCCCAGCATTCACTTCTTGATGTAGTGAGCCGCGCAATGCAGCAAACATACATCCGACCCCCATCACATAAAAACTCAATTCAATTCATAGCACCAAAAATTATCTACGTTTATCAAATATATATCCGACACCCGGCACATCGAAATTTAAAACAAATCCCAGCACCAGTTGTACATGCAAAATGCTTATACCTAAAACTATTTTGTAATAATAAAATTCTTATTGTTAAAATAAAATGGAAGTTTTGCAGGCCTTTTACTGTCACGTCAAAACAGTATTCAAGTTGATGTGAATTTATTTGCCCCCATCCCAAGAATTTCAGTCTCTATCTAGGACGGCTTGCATGCCGGCCCTTTCGTTGCTATATCCCTCTCTGAAGGGTCTCCACCTGCTTCCCAACCCCGTCGCTCCCACCCCAATGCGCCCCCAGATGCCCACCCGCTCGTACAATCCTACATTCCCTTGTTTCAATATCCCCCGTTGTAATTTCTATTTTTTAAGTAAATTTAATTTTAAATTATTTTTTTTTGTGATTCTATTAGGCTACGGTACTACAAAAGACCACAAAAAGGCCACTCAGGCCCCCAATCACTTAGCTTGTACTGTCTGTTGTTTCCCTGTCCATCGCCAATCTGTCACCCTTGAGATGTCGTCAGACAGAGCCGGTGGCGGTCCTCCCAGATTCGCACACACACGCACTTTATCTTTATCTTTATAGTTTGATAGTCTGCACCCAAAACACTTTTTGAAAGTCTCACTGATAGTGAACCATCATGTCCGAGAGCGTTCAAAACACATCCGTTCGTGAGACCGTCGCCCACGCCACTCCCCGGAATCAACAGTTGATATTCTCATTAAAAATTGGGAATACATTAGAAAATCTTTGGAAAATTCACGCACCAGCCGCACTTGCTAAAAATGCATATAACAAACTTGACGCGATTTTAGCAGAACATCTTGTACCTACTTTCAGTTTTAGTCAAAATATCCTGAATTTAAGTGGGTCTGATTCTATCAGCTCCGCCAGGAATACAAATACTACCGCATTTTAAATAAGTACCGGTAACAATTTCCGATGTTGAACAATCGTTTTCAGGATATAAAAATAAAGGCGTAAACTATAAGCTGATCTAACCCATCCCGAAGTAATATTCTCAAATCCTGAGTCATTTATGACCGACAGATACTTTAGAATGAAATAAGAAGAAGCATATTCGGAATTTTTAAAAGTCCAAGTAGGAGTACCGCAATCAAGTGTACTAGGCTAGGTCCTGTACATATTGTACACATGTGATATTCCTACAATCGAAAATTACACTCTAGCTAATGATACTGCAATTCGGGTAGTTGGAGAAAGTAATCAAGAAGCTACAGGAAAACTACAAACAGCCCTAAAATGAAGTCAACATTCGACAAAGAAATGGCGGATTAAATTAAATGAAATCAAACCAATTCATATAAGCTTCATCAACAAAAATATCCAACCTTTACTGGTAACCATGAATAATAACCAAATACCTTACTCAAACACAGCAAAATATCTAGAATTACGCTAGCTGGTCTAGAAACCACAAGTCAAAAAGAAAAGGGAAACAGTTGATATCAAAAACAGAACAATACTGGCTGCTTGGGAAAAATTGTCGGTACACAATAAGCTTCTGTTATATAAGCAAATACGCAAACCCAGTATGAATTTGGGTATTCAGCTATGGTGCTGTGCCAAATATAACAACATTAAGACATTCAAACATTCCAAAACAAAGTACTAAGGAACATCGTTGATGAACCCTGGTATGTTAGAATCAAATACCTTCATCCGGACCTGGAAATTGATACTGTGGACAACGAAAACAAGAGATCAACATGTGAATGTGGAGGCAATCCCGTTCTTCGACAACACAGGTCTCTCAAGAAGACTTAAAAGAGGGAAACTCTATGACTTAATGTCAATGATAGTGAAAAACTGTGCAAAGCAGAGTAAGTATGGTGTAAAAGTACAACTATTATTTTAAGGCTGAATCTTTAAGCCGCTGTTATCTTGTCATTTCCTCTCAGCGAGAAACTTGTAATGCCATAACAAAAGAACGAGCGGTTGCTACTAGTCTAAAGGTCTGTACTCGGTGTGCGTATTTTAAAATGGAAACTTAATGGTATTTTAATATTATGCTTGTATAGAAACTTTTGAAAATTAACAATGAAGTAAAGAATTTCCCTTCCTATTTGTTTTTTCGAATGAGTCAGGTAATAAGCTTAATGACTTGGCATTGTATACTTTCCCAAATTAAAGAGTTGATGTAGTCTTAGTTGGAAATTTGCAGCGTGTAGTAGTTGTACACAGATATTAAATGTACTTGTGTTTTTCTCATTGTTATGAATCTTTGGAGACCTTCTGACTGCGATGTTGATAGTGGTAGCGACGAAGAAATTGATGTTGTAAGTTTAGATTGCAGTCATTGCAGTAATGCTACTGAACAGATAGAAGAAAATGAAGAAAAAATGCGTCGTCCCTTCCCGTTGAAAGCGCAACAATAGTGTATTTGTATACTAAGGCCGCGAAATCATTCTTTAACGTACCGAGAGGAAGATTGACGCCGAGGCCGCTTGCGGCCGAGGCAAGGCAACCTCGAGGACGGTAAAG
>JABXWE010027433.1:0-14082 GCA_014611495.1 Limonius californicus | reverse complement strand
CGTGCAACATTAAAGTTCTCGTTATTGTTTCCATGAAATTCTGTTTTAAAGATATGAACTTTAACACTCTCGTACAAGAAAACTAAGCTCCAAATACCTACTTTTTTTTGAAGATTTGTATTTAGCATTCATAAAGGAAAAATTCTACCTGAAGCTTTTAAGGCATTTAAAGGACACCCTGTAGATCCGGGCTACAGGGCGGATGCTCTAAAAGCCTCCATTTCTTTCGTTGAAGATTTTCCTTTGCCACATTATCAACATGAGACCTAGCATTGTCGTGCAGTAAAATGACCCCACGTGTAAGTTTTTCTGGACGTTTCCGTCTTATTGCTTGATGAAGCTTGTTCAGAGTTTTATTGTACATATTTGCATTGACATTTACTCCAAGTTCGTTAAACTCTATCAACAAGGGTCCACCGTGGTCGAAAAAAAAATGTTAACATCACCTTGCTTGCAGAAAGTTGTGCTTCAAACGTTTTCAGTTATGGTGAACTTGAATGTTTCCACTGCATCGACGGTAACTTACTGGGTGGCTCGTAGTAATAGCACCAAGTTTCGTCACCAGCAACTATTCACAGAAGAAAGTCATCACCATTTTGCCTATAGTCTGTGAGGTGTTACAGAGATACGCCCATTCGCAAACATTTTTGTTCATTAGACAAGAGACGTGGAATCCATTGCGAACAAACTTTGATTACGGACAATACTATGGACAGATCCTACACTCGCATCAATCATTTCTGAAACTTCTCTAATTGAAGCTCCACGTTTTTCTCTAATAAGGCCTTCCGCCCATGCCATTTTGTTTTCTCTTAATGCAGTACACCGTGCACCTAGTCGCGGCTTATCCATAGTACCCTCTTTTCCATTCTTAATTTTTCGGCACCATTACTTTCAGTGCAATGGCTGCACACCTGCACGCTGATCAAGTTTGGATGGATTTTCAACAACAAACGCCATTTAAAAATTGAAGTTTTAAAAGTTAGAATCAATTTCAAATACCAGAAACTTATTAATGTGTTGTTTACAAACACTACTAACATTAATAAACTTAAATGATTGCATTTGTTTTCAAGGCTAAGTTGATCAAAGATGGATTTCAGTTGAGCAAGCCTCGTAGTTTCACATTGATGATATTAGTTGATGTGGCTTTTCTGTTCAGTTTCCTACAGCTTTTTCCAAGTTTTATAAACTTATGCCGTCGGCGTATTCCTTTTCTCCCGATTCTTTTCCGTTTTCCTCGGCGTAATTATATTGCAGATCTAAATTATATTATAATTCGTTATTTCTTCCAGTTCTCTAATTTTTTATATTCCTTTGCTCTGCAGTTTCTATTATCAGTTGGTTATCAGAATTATCAACCCCATACATGTCATTATGTCATATCTGTCTGAATACGTAAAATTAGTCTATGGAAACGTCAAGAGAACGATGAATCTATAAGATACTTTTTATCAGCAATCCAATCCCGCGGTGTTATTCTGTAAACAATTCTTTTATAGCAATGCTGGAAAAAATACAAGCTGACAGAAGTTGCCTAGCAGAGATATTTTCTTATGTTTCATCTCGAATATTGTTTCCTTTGTGAAGAAACAACAATTTTATAGGATAAATCCAAGAAACCCCAAGTTTTTTAATTAAAGAAAGATTTAAGTTTCCCAATTCGCTTAAGTGGAGCAGGAATAAGGACGAACCTCTCTATATCGATAAAATAAGCCACCGACTTGTAATTTTCTGCCGAAAACATTCAAACACCGAGTTTGCAGTTTCGGTCGGTTTCAGATGGCGTTTTGTTGCTTTCACATCTTGTAAGCGTTCCAGCTATCGACTCGAATAAACACGCTGAAGTAACTTGTTGAACACATATTTGTTTTAACAGTATCATTTTCCCAGTTAAGTGCAAGGCTTCCTTAATGCGAATAAAAGTTAAGTGCATATGGAAGCTATTACCATCAAGTTTATGGGTAAACTGTAATTTCGATGTTATGACTAATATTCCCCGAGGAGGGACAGATAATCGATGTTTTAACTAGAAAATGCCTGGAAACACACATTAGTTATGATATCAAAGATTTGAATACTCAAGCAGCCGTCTGACAGACGTGTGTACATTCAATGTGCAAACGTACTAACATTAGGTATGCAAATTAAAAATTCCACCGAAACATGACGTTTAATTTACCTACATCAACAGCTGCGGCGGAAATGGAGCCCCGTATCGCGTGTCAAGTAACGAACCTTCAGAATCTTGATTTTCATCACTGCACTGGATTAACGGGTGTAGTATATTTCAGGCTTTTTTAAACTTACCGCAACTCTTCGTCTTGGTCCGCCAGTAATTCAGTTACAGAGTCCTCCACGATCACAGCACCAAGTTGTCTATGCAGTAAGTTCGTTATGGTGTCTGTTAGTTGAGGCCAGAACGTGTTTGCCAAAGTTTCTTCTGCAAACAATAAATTTTTAAATCAAGCGAAGTGATAAACTGTAAAAGCTTTAGAAACTCATCTCATGTTGTGTTAAAAGCAGAATATATCAAGAAATATATGTTTCGTGTTAAAATACTTGGTAGTAAGTAGCAGCAGTAAGTTTTTTTTATAACATCTACATCATCTACGGGGTTGTTCTAAGGTATCAAAACAATAATATAATATCTGGAATAGATATTGTAACCGGTCATACCATAACTCATCTACAATCTAATTATTAGAGTTGGGTAGATATGCCGTAAAGATAGTGCATATATGCACTAATATATGTCACAGAAAGCCTTTAATATATGCACAAATATGCAGTAACCTATTGAGATATGCACTTATGGATGCACTAAAAACAAATTATATTTATATTACATTCCTAAAAATTGTGTATGGCATAATACGATACATTCTGACATTTATTTTAAACTGTAATTCATAAGTTACAGCAGTTACAGAAGTTTTGAATCAAATACTATCGTATTTGGTTAAAAAGGAAAAAATACAATTATTGTTTTTTAGTATTTTTAATTACAAGCATATACGAAAAAGAGCATACCCTACATCACACTAAAAAAAATGTTCTTGAAATTTGAAACTAGATACACGAAAAATAGAGAACATATAGGAGAAATATAAACAACAAATTATGCGTACAATATTCTATTAATTTTACAATCTATTCTTTATTGGTTGTATTACTATAAATCATCATATGTTTTTCAATATTGTCAACTAGAATATTCCGCCGTTTATCTTCCAATAAATTTTTATAGCTGGAAAAACTTCTTTCTACATCACAGGATGTTACTGGGCAATATTTAAACAAATGTGATTTCTTTACACAAAAACATTCGTCGTTGAAGTCGTTTAAAAAATCACCATTTAAAACATTTTTAATCAATTTTAGAGTGGATTGTCCGCTGTTTTCATGAATTAAATCGTCAATTTTATTACTAATTTTTTTACATATTTTACTTTTATTTATTGAGGGTGGAATGAAAATTTTCTAATAATTTTAAATAATCCTCGAAAAGCAGGTTTTGTGTTTCCAGTTTATTAATAATGTTGGGCATTTCAGAAAAATGAGCCTTTATGCAGGATAATTGAGATTCTAATTGGGAAATTTTCAAAATACCCTGACAATCTACCACAGACTGAGCACAACTTGAATCAAAAGAGTTAACAACAATTTTAAAATCACTATAATGTTCGCAATAAAATAGAGCACTTCAATCCACGTTCCCCATCTGGTAAGGATTGGCTGTGGAGATAAAGGAACATCCTTAAGATGTTCTTTGTAAACTTCGACGCGAACTGGTGATTTTAGGGATACCTTCTTCCCGTTATTAACTAGTTTATTCGCCAAAGGAAACTGGCCTCTAATTGTTTCGGCCACCGTATTCATTGCAGCCAAACAGGTCACAAAAACTTTTTAAGTTTTGATCAGCTTTCACCGTGTAAGCTGCACAATCAGTTACCATGTACGAAGTCGGACAAATATATAACAGGATTGATCAAATGCAAAGCACGTGAGGTAGCCATAGGTGAAAATACCTCTAGCGTCCTTCAGAGTAATATCCCTCCACTTCTACGCACCGTTGACATCGACGACACAAGTCGCGGAAAGCCTGCTTAAACTTGTCGCGAGGAAGTGCGTTTAGTTCGGCAGTAACATTCCGTTGAATGTCTTCCACGTCGTCAAAGCGCCTTCCCTTGAGGGTCAATTTCAGCTGAGGAAACAGCATGAAGTTCGCTGGAGACAGATTCGGCGAATATGGAGGATGTTCTAAGACTGGGACATTTCTTGTCGCCAAAAACGCCTTCACAATCAAGGCAGAATGCACTGGCGCATTGTCGTGTAAAAGGTGCCACTTGCCGGAAGCTGCCAAATGCGGTCGCACACGTCGAATGCGTTTTAATAAACGCTTCATGACACCCTTGTAGTACAGGCTAGTGACGGTGACACCCGGTGGCACAATTTTTTGAGACGGAATTTCTTTGGCCTGGGAGACGTCTTCGATGACCATTCCATGCTTTGTTTCTTGCTTTCTGGATCGTACTGGAATCACCACTACTCGTCACCAGAAACAATTGAATCCAGAAAATTTGGGTCACTGTCGGCTGTTGCAATGAAGTCGCGGGAGGTGTCCACTCGATGCGCTTTTTGCTCAGCGATCAAATTGTGCGGGACAAATTTGGCACAGACCTTCCTTTTTTTTCAAATCCTTGTCCAAAATGGTTTCACGGCTAATACTCACCTCCTGCTCCATCATTCTCAGTGTCAGTCGTCGATCAGCCGCCACAAGTTGTCGGACTTTTTCGTTCGTTACGGGGTTTCTCGTTGTGATCGGACGACCCGGCTTCTGATCATCGTAAAAGTCCTGCCGACCTTCATGAAATCTGGCAAACCACTCGAAAACGCGAGTACGGGACATGGCCTCATCGCCGTAGATAGGTTTCAACATCTCGAATGTCTCCGTGGCCGTTTTCCCCAATTTGAAACAAAACTTAATGTTCGCTCTCTGCTCCATGTTTGACTTGTGTCATATGTGACAGCTACACTAACTTGTTCATTCGCATGCATAGCCTACCACGTAAGTTCTGACAGGATGCCGTTTTAGCTATGTTTAGACGAAAGTTCCAGCTACAATTTGGATGTGATTTGGAAACAGGCAGTTTCTTATAGCGTCCGCAGTAGCGCCAATCCCGTTTCATATTTGTCCGACCTCGTATAAAATTCTTTCTGGTGGTATTTGATTTGGCAAATATAATAATGAAAGGATTTCATTGATGAAACGTGAAATTGCCAAATGGTTGGTTTTTTCGAGTTATTTAACAACAACTTAAAAGCTGGAACAAGAATTTCCGTTGAAGACACCAACAATAAAATTCGCAATATCTACATTTGGCATGGGTGGTTTCGTCACCACTAAATCAAATATAATTATTCGAAATAGCGTTCCTAATTGTTTGAAGATTTTCTTCGTATAATTTTGGAATGTGCGTTCTGGAAGCTGTTCTCCGGGAAACGACCTTTTCTTTTGTATATTTTTCTAACAATTGTTTAAATTCTGAATCGTCCAAATTATTTAATGGAATGTTGCACGAAATCATCATCGTACACAAATCGTCATTAAAGTTGCTAAAATTTTCGTTTTTGTTTAAAAAATCCAGTAATAATTGTCGTTGTGGCTCGTTGCTAATTAAGTTGAAACTTTTCATTAACGTTGATCTGTAAAAACAATAACTGAGTACAATAATTTACTAGAGCTTAGAGGATACGGCAACTAATTGAAGGAAGCTTTGCCGATTTCTTTGCAATATTACATTAATCAGATCTCTAATTTAATTCTTAAATCCCATTACTGATGGTAATATCAAACAACAAACGGGAATTTAATCTTTTAATTTGACATTAATGGATGTTCTGGATTGCCAATGTTTAAATAGAGGGAATATTTTATTTAATTAAAATAACGGGATACTTACCAATTTTGTGCAAACGGTACAAAACACAACACTTCCATCATATCTAAAGCATGCGTGCGGCTGCAACCACTTCTTAATTAAATTGGTTTTTGAACTACCAACTTCAGGCATTTTCAAAAATCTCGGATTGATACTTGCACCTCTGTCAAGAAATGAATGACACAAAAAAGAAACTGAATACTTACCAACCCCTTTGGTAAGCACCAAATATACCATAACGATACCTTCTAATATCAGCAAAGTTTCCAAATACGTACTATTTTCCAAGAAATGTCCACTGAATACCTAAGTACCTACACAACTAACATCGTCTTTATCCTATAAGCTAAATTTGCGTTTACCTGAAGTTTCTGTTGTCAGATATTTAGGAAACATTAACAAACAACAAGTTATTTCTCCGTAAGAAATTATAGAACATTCACGTCCAAAAAATTTGTTCGAAATTTTGTTTTTTAATTGTTTTACTAGAATGTGCATTTTCATGGCTTTAAAACACAAAATATTTTTTTAGCTATTAATATATTATTTTGCAATCTGTTACATTTAGCATAGCAGTAAACAAATCTGATAACATTGATATAATGACACTATGGATTCACATACAGGAGTGGGCGCCTATTGACAACTCTCCATAATGGGTTTACAGTAGATAATAGATCTAAGTACAGCGAATAACACCAAACTCAAACACCAAAGCGATTAGGAGAAGTCTAAGGGATTAAAGCGTTTAAGTATGTAGCTCTAGTTTTTGAAGATACTTTTCACTGAATCTTGTTACCTCTTCTTTTACCGAAGGCACTTTTAGGTCGTTGCGAATTTCTGCGTTGGGAACGTAGTACGGTGCATTGGCTATTACGCGAAGCGTTTTAGATTGAAATCGCTCCAAGATTTCTATATTTGAGCTGGATGCGGAGCCCCATAACTGGATTCCATACGACCAAATGGGTTTAAGTATAGCTTTGTAGAGTAACAATTTATTTCGCAGCGAAAGTTGAGAGTCGCGTTTTAGCAGCCACTAATATTTTCTGAATGTGATGCCTAGTTGTTTTCGCTTTGTCCATATATGAGTTTTCCAAGTCTTTTCTAGGTGGATAACAAGGTACTTTACACTGTCTGCTTGTGGTAGAGGCTGCCCGTTTACATAATATACACTTGGCACGACACTTCTACATTTTGTAAAGGTTACATGAACAGATTTTAAGTCATTAGTTTGTATGCGCCACTTTATGAACCAACTTTGCACGTAATTTAAGCTTTGTTGCACAAGTTGAACAGCTGCCACCGGATCCCGATCTGATGCTAGAATTGCCGTATCATCAGCAAACGTTGCAGTGATTATTTTGTTGTTTGTTGAAAGATCTGCAGTATATAGTAGGTACAGTGGTGGACCCATAACACTCCCTTGTGGCACACCCTATTTAATACGGTGAAGGTCGGTTATTTCTCCCTCGAGCTTTATCTGAAAGTAACGTTCTTCTAGGTACGATTTTAAAATAGCACAGTACGGATGGGGAAGAGTTTGTTTTTATCTTGTAAAGCAGACCTTCGTGCCACACTTTATCGAAGACTTGGATTACGTTGAGAAATACAGCAGAATAATAGCTTTTTTCTTCGAATGCAGTGTATATGGTATCTACAATGCGATGATCTTGTCGATGGTGGAATGTTTATTGCGGAAGCCAAACTGGTGGTCAGGAATCAATTGGTCTTCAAGCACAATGGGCGTACTTAACCCATTTCATGAAAAACTTTTCGAATACTTTAGAAATTACAGGTAATAGACTGATGGGCTTGTATGATTTAGTTTCGTTGGGTGGTTTGCCAGGCTTGAGGATTAGAATAATCTGAGCAATCTTCCACTACGCCGGGAAAAAGCCAATTCGTAAAATAGCATTAAATATGGCAGTAATTACTTTATAGCCTATTGTTGGCAGCTCTTTTATGATACGGCCTGTAATCAAATCATAGCCGGGCGCTTTCTTACTTTTTATATTTTTTGATCAATTCTCTGACTTCTCCCCGGGAGAAAGGTCTTAGCGGTAGCGAGAGCTGGAATGGTGCTTCGAGATATGTTTTTATACCGCTTCATCCAACTGTCCGTCAGGAGGTAGTGGTTGAAAAACTTCCTCTAAGGATTTCGCGAATGTTTCCGCTTTCTCGTGATCACTGCGTGCCCAAGATACATCCTCTTTTCTTATTGGGGTATTTGCTGTTTAGATTTTGTAACTTTCCAAAGGGAGTAATCAGTGTCTTCGTTGGCAATCAAACTTTCCAGGCGTGTTTGGTGATATTCGTTCTTTAACTGATGAATTAGTGCCTTAAGCTCCCTGGTAGCTTGATTAAGTCTACGCTTGTACCCTGCCGTTCTGCCAGATTCTTCGCAGTCGTCAAAAACCAAAATATGCACGAACATATGCCACATGCCGTAAAGTTAATATGCAAAAGAGTATTTACTGGTTATGAGTCTAAACATTAAAAAACGTGTACACATGAAAAATTAACAAGTAATGCTCAATAGGAAAAGATATGAAAATATGCATTTGCCCAACTCCACTAATGATATCAGGCACAAAACTTTAATGCAAGATAATTAAATCTATGGAGGACGAGTGAGGCAATTTCCTTATATGAAAATATTTCAAAAATATTGATTTTACCAAGAAAATATAACATCAAATTCTACAAAATTTTAGATCAGTTTGCATAATTTGTAAACTCATTGAAATGGCTACATGAGATCAAATTAAAAATAATTGGTTTCTATTGCAATCAAAACTTAAAATTTTGAACAGCTACCTTGTTCCATTGCCATTGAATGCCATTCTATTGATCAATTCAAAATACTCAACCTACAACATCCTATTATTTATTTATATACCCCAGAATTTTAAAATTTTCCTTGCATCCTTATTTCTAAAATAACACCCTTAAACCTTCAACCTTCATTTGTATTGAATGCGTAATAATAAGCATCTCGTACGTAATACACATACAGATTACTGTTGAATTAAAATAGCGCAAATATCCGATAATGTAGGGACATTCATCTTACATTTGTCAAAGCCGGGTAGGGAACTGTGTGTGACGGCTTGCATAAGCTCAATTTTATTTCGAACTGTTCCACACTAAGATGTTGTGTCTAACAGCAACTACAATATCAATTGCCCTGATCGCCACACATGCTTACGCTCCACTTCCTTGAATACGATTCAACGTTGAACTATTTATAAGAATAAAGAAATTCCGTCTTTATTGTTATCACTAAACTTCCATTGCAGATAGGTATGTGTAAACCTGATTGTATGCAAGGGTGAAAATGACAGATATAGTTGAGAAATCAATTTTAGTTTAATTTTTTGTTGTAGATTGTTTACGAAAAATAAACTACTATTTTTCCTTGTGATTTTAAATCGGAACTGAATTCCGTTTCCAAATTTTTACACGACACCACGTTCCGGAGACTTCCGGCTTACTTTCATCCCTGATGGTAAAACTGTGAATGAAACTAATACATTTTGGATACACTTCATAAGTAACCGAAATGGATTATTGGAATTATGATGTTAAAACATGGTCAGTTCTACTACCTGGACTATTTTCTGTAGGGCTGTGACCATCATGTTCGACTTTATAAGCTAATTGTATTTTACACAAACACTTTTGAAATATTATATTACAGCAATGGCTCAAATAATCTAATCATTAGAATTACGAACAACTACGTATAGTAGTAGTAGATGGCGCGGTTTCAATCCGGAAGCCAACATTCCATTAACTCTACTGTTTGGAACTGCAACTAATGAAATTATAATCCAACACATATTATTTGCATCAGGAGAGATTGCGTTGTATTTAATACCCAGGAAGTA
The DNA here is from genome assembly GCA_014611495.1 of Limonius californicus. Classification (NCBI taxonomy): domain Eukaryota; kingdom Metazoa; phylum Arthropoda; class Insecta; order Coleoptera; family Elateridae; genus Limonius; species Limonius californicus. The sequence continues at coordinate 4,247 of JABXWE010027433.1, read as the reverse complement.
GATCAAATCACGATCTAATTTAGATTTTTTGAAATTCTAATAGTTTAGAAATGAAAACTTTGTTTAAATAGACGAAAAAGTGTAAAATACAACAGGCAACAGAATTTTTTCAATACAGGGTGTTCGAAAATAGGGGATAATATTTGGGAAATATACTATACATACCACAAGAAGAAAAAATACCGATATTATACCCATGACCAGAAAATAACTATTTCGGATAAAATCGCTCTTATGTTTAAAAAAATGTAGTAATTGACAATTACATTAGATATTCAAAATGTTCCACTTGAAGGTGTGTACAATAAGCGAGTTTTATAATCGATTGTCGAACGTGTTTGAAAATTCGCGAAGTATCAGGGGTTACATTACAACCGTCCACGATTCGTTGACAAAAATCTATGCCAGTGAATAAACTGGGCTATTTAAATGACCCGAAACATAAAAATCCAGCGGATTTAAATAAGGCGAATCTTGGACCACCTCTATCTATTCACCGCTCACCATTCTATTGTTAAGGAATTGTTGCTACAAGACTAAAATATGGAGATGCCCCGTGGGGTGCTATCAACACTTCACCAACGATAACAGCCCACAGATTAACATTGAACTGGCGTTGGTGTCTATTTTGTACATACCATAAGGATTTTCTTCGGCCCATAGATGGTTGTCATGGAAGTTGGTCATGTCGTTTCTGTTAAAACCGACTTCATCAGTAAATAGTACCGAATTAATAAAACTAGGATACATAACATCTTTCTGTGCAAACAAATACCATGTTTTGTAGCGTGTCGCGTTAATTGGACACGCGTCATTTGTTCGCGATCAACTGGACGCGCGACCATTGGGCGTGTGCAACAATTGGACACAACGACTTTTGGACGTGCGTCTTTTGGACGCGCCGACAATTGGACGCGTCTGAAACTAAGATTTATAAAAAATGTATATAGAAAAATGCAGTTTATTATAATTAGTACAAAGTTACAAGATAAACATTATAAAGTAAGCAATTAGAAAAGGTTTATAAAAAAACATAAAGGTCTACAAAATAAACAACATAAAGTAGCCGAAGGTACAATAAATACAAACGAATCATAAACGCCTTCACAAATTACTTAACTCATACTTGCAGTTGGAAATTATGCCCAATCTCTCGCAGGTAATCCAATATTAGTATATTACCGTAATCAGCAACCACTCTTCGTATATTGTCGGCGGTATCACTGTAAATTTTTCTTTGGGTTGGTGCTGGATTTCCAGCAATTAATTGCTCGATTTTCAATCGATTTAAATCTACTTCCTTTTTTAGAGCATTTACAAATTTCCATATGCTTGGATGTGTCGGATTAAGTATTAAAGAAAGGCTTGTGCCACCCTTCAACAGAATTATTTGTACGTGGTATATCATCTTCGACGAATGCATATACATTCCACAAGGGAGAGGAAATAATGGTTGCCTTCGTCTCCGCCTTCTGTCTAGGCGACCTATCCACGTATCTTCGAAATAATTTATAAAGGATTGCAACAAGTTTTCATTTTCCACATAAAAATCAATTAGCAGATCATAGGAATGAATGACATCATCTTCCAGAACAAATGCAAGAGCTACCAGATGTCGCAAATGTAAAGCAAAATTAGCATCTTCGCTATAACTAACTTGCAACCCTGTTTGTTGTAAATGCCTTCATATACATTGCATAAAATGGCAAAAAGAGCCACAGTTTACGGCATCGGGAAATTCTTTTCTGATGGCATTTATTGCTGCTCTTTCGAAGGCTACCATGATGATGTTGGCTGAAACCTTAGTGTTAATAATTTTAAAGCTTGAAGTAGGCGAATGTAAATACCTTCCGTTTCATTTGGAAGAACCGCATACACAATTGGAATTACATTACTGTACTGCACTCCATGAATGGTATATATTTGATTGAACAGCTGTGGAGCTGAAGTAAACGTACCATCCGCATACCAATGATTGCAATGTTCCATTAATTCTAATGAATTTGAAAACAAAAGAATTCTGTTTTCATTGGGACCACTATCATATAACAGAAACGCTTCACCGTCTAAATTTTCGTATTCGTCAGGAAATGCAAGATCCGTCAGGCTTCTTGAGTTTGCTGGTACGGCTTCTGCAACTGTTCTTACTCGCTTAGCTGTTCGCTTTTAAAGCCTTAACAGGAGGTAGTTGCGCCGATACTGCTGCTGGTAGTTTGCAAAGACATGTTTGCTAATACAGCTTGGATATTTTGCTCTACTTGTCTGGCCATTTCCTTCATATTTGCAACAGCCACTTTTGCTCCGACTTTTGCAGCATCCGCAACATGATTGTAAGGGGCATTTCTTATCACTGCATCATGTAAAGTATGCACTCTTCCTCGACAATAATTCTTGTTGTAATTACCACACTTCCATATAATTTTCTCACCACTGGTTTTCTCTTTCTTGTGGATATAACCATCGTATTGTAACATTTGGTTACCTCATTTACTTATTACAATTGCAGCACCTTGAAATACTAGCAAAGTTTAACTCTTTTAACCAATGCAATCTGCAGTAAAACTGAATATGTGAAATGGTATGTACAAGCTTATATACAGGTCTACCTATATTCATGAATGTTTAAGGAATTTGCGATAACGCAATTAATCCGGATGCATAAAGGGTCGGAAAATCTCGCTGACGCTGGTAAAGTAACTTTCAAATTCCGAGAAACGCATTCGAATTCACAATCCACCTTATTTAAATGTTAATAATCACACAAATTCTAATAAAACTTATATTAAGTTTATGAACGCGTCCAATGGTCTCGCGTCCAATTATCTGGCGTCGAATTGACGTACGCGTCTAATTGTCTCGCGTCCAATTGATCGCGTCCAATTGACGTGCGTCCAATTTACCGCGTCAAATTGACGTAGATCCCTAGCGCGACCTAAAAACCTTGACAACAGGCTCTACCACGACCATCTACATTACATTAGCTCAGTCAATCCAAAATACAACGCCTTATAGTTTAAAATTATAGAGGAAAACAAAACAATCAAGATATCTATTGCTATCCGTTTTGTAGCATAATCATCCGGAGTGCGAAATTTCTAAAACATTGCTTACTCCTGTTGTGCTTGCAGACGGATCCTTGGCGCCACGATCCAAAATTTCTTCCTCAATATGAGGTGTTAAAGTTGTTCTAGGCCCACCCTACTTCCTACGAATGTTTTCTCTCTTGAAGACGACGGTTGACGAACATGAAAAGATTTCTCTTTGGTAGATTGGTAAATAATTGTTCATAAAGCCGTTTAATTACCAATCCATTGCCATGTGCAAATACATACATACATTAAATGACAAGATTCAGTACAAAATTAAGATGAATAAGTACACAACTGCAAAATATTGCGCGAAAAGGTATTTTCAAATAATATAAGACTTACATTTGAAACGGTTCATTTCCGGACATGGGTACATTGGTATTTTTTGTTGTGCTGGTATGTATAGTATGTACCAAAAATATTGCTCTATATTGTTCGAACGCCCAGGGCACAAGAAGAACAGCGTCGTAAAAGATCAATAATCATTAAGAATACTTTAATCAACCAAGATTGAATCAAGAGAATAGACGTGTTTATAATTAAACTTAGGCAAATGAAGTAATTTAAATGCAGCCTCAAGCTACTTCTGTTTGTTTCCTTGCGGAATTTTGTGCATTATTAGCACGCCAACACCCTTTTTTAGCACCAAGGCGACATGAAACAGCAAAAGTAAATTAGTTTTTGCGCTATACCGTGATCACATATATAAAAGGAGCCTTCATCTCCTCACACTCAGTAGATAATACCCTTGGTTAAACAGCAATTTCGCAAATTGCATTCAAACGGAGTTAAAATCGTCCTGTGGGTGCCGCGCACGAAAACGAGAGATTTATTGTTCTCGGTTGCATTTCCAGACAGGTAGAGCAGCTTAAATTTACAGAATAGGACACACTAGGCCTCGCCTTTCGGAATTTCAAATAAACTTTTAACAACCCTTGGTAGGACTACACAATAAAATGCTAAATGAAACGTGCTAAGGTTTCGTATACTCCTAGTAATAAAACCTATAGTAGAAGGTGACAAATGGCAGAACACATTTGTTGCGCAATATAACCAGAGATCGCCAGGCATCGGCGCCCAAGAAGCGCTAACAAATTGTCCTCGCTAAGAGAGTTTGGGAAAGTTCGGGTTACGTAATGGAATGAGTCTGGCGAGGTC
>JABXWE010027432.1:0-24458 GCA_014611495.1 Limonius californicus | reverse complement strand
TTAATTCAAAAGAAATGCAGAAATTATTGTTGGAAAATTCATTAAATGTTCTAGTAGTGGAAAAAATAATATATAAACCACGGTACAGAAGCTTTTTCTTAGCCTCACAACTTATTCCCCTCGATGCTGCGCATCTCGGGATCATAATAACGTTCGGCTAAGAAAAATTGCTTCTGTACCTTGGTGTATAATTACTATTAAACAATACATTTAGAAGATTGAATAAATGAAGCATATACCTACGCACTATTTAATGTCAGTATAACAATCATAATAAAAATAGAATCAAATATATTTATTTCTGTGTTAATTTCTTATTAGCCATACAGAAAATTAGCTACTTGTTGAAACCTTGAATTGATTATAAAGCAAACAGTGCACATCCGCCCAGAAATCTCTAATGCAAATACAAATTTAACACTAAATTAGAAGCAGTTTATTTGGAACAGTTCTCAAATTAATACAAAACGTGAAATTTAACACGAAGCTTAATGGAACACAACAAACCGTGTAATTGTTTTTATGTATACCTAAGGCGCAAAGTAGGTCTGCTGAAAACATTGTTGGATATTTGCAGGAAATGAAGAAGTAAATGATGATCCACTTTCAAAAGGTTTCGTAACTATATCCGGCATGTAAATGTGTATTTGATATATAAATGTTGCAGCTTAAAATTAAAATTACTTGTTAATTGTTCCACGAGCTTTACTAATTAAAAGTTAGGGAAGAAAACGGTATATAATGAAATAAATTGATAGAAAGTTATGGAAGCTTGCGGAAATACGTACAAATTTAAATGCAAAAAATCAACTGTAACTATACGTAAGAAACCTATAATTTGTATTTGTTATAAACTGGTTGCGAAAAACAGAGGAGACATCCCTGGATAATAATAAAGTTATACAGTTTGTTTTATAATTTGTCATTAAACAAGATAACCTAACATGAATTAGATTCAAATGCAAACATTTTTTATACACCTTTCTGTTTAATATATAATTTTTATATTCATTGATTATAAATAAATTATCACTGCTTTTTAATCTTCAAATAGAAATTAAATTGAACGAGCTGATGTATATTTTGTTTAGCGAAGTATTTAGTTGAAAACACAATTGGACACTAAAATGTAATGAATCAATTTAAATAATAATTATCTAGAAACTTGTAACTGAAGCAGGACATTAACATTATCTAACATGTTAATTACGAATGCGATGCCAGAAACAGAAGACGGAAGAATTGTGATAACATATTTTCCTTTGATTTCGCAATTTAAAAATTTAACAATTATCTCTAAAACATTCGTTTAATACTGAGCGATTGGCGATAACCCCAATGCACTTACATAGTTCTTAATTGTTGCTGCATAAATATATATTATGGTAGTAATTCTCTCGAAAAGTAACAAAAACTGTCATTCTTGTAATCTCGTTAAAACTAAGTTTACTGTTCCAAGAATTTAATCTGTGTTTGGATACATGCTGTATACTACAGTACGTCCTGAGACCTGCTCTCCGTTTTAAAATATTATCTACATCATTAATCTTCTTCATTTTAAGTTTTTTTTTACAATATTAATAGTACAATATAATAGTGCTATTTGTATGAAAGATTTCCTTTTGCAAGTGGTAATGGAGAAACGTTATTATTTAGGTTTTCCTTTCCTCAAATTCCAAATATTTTTGAATGAAGAGCTGCAACTTAGTACAGGAAATGAGCTTAAAATCATGACCTTTCACACAAAAGCGTTACTCAAACCCCAAGTTGCGTAACAAAAAGGTAGTTTTACTTCTGGGTTGAACTTTTTTACATTGGCTATTGTTGTATGGTTGATCAATTGCATTATACGATGCATTCATGTGTAAATTTACATTTACGCCTGCAAGGTCATTGGACTTCGAGCAGCACCGAGACTCCACTTCATCGTCTGCAGCTATTTTCGCCTCTGTGACATACTCAGTCTGACTCCGGGTGCACCTAATCATGATGAATAACAGCTATTCTACTAACAAGTAAAGCTAATAGTTCAAGCTGTATATAACATGCGTCATAAATAATAACCAAGTCTTGGCAAAATACAGGAGTAACTCAAGGATCGCCATTCGAAGAAGTGTTATGGTCCATTAAGCATTTATTTGATGAGAGCTTTAATATAAAGGAAATGATTGCGGTTAACCTTGTTACAACGTGATACCCAAAGACTATTCATGGGAAAATTTTCTATTTATCATAACATCCAAATGTTGCAATATCTTTTGGTAGTTAGTACTAGCTTTTTCTAGACCAGTTAGTATATTCCTCTTTTGCAAGTTTGTAAATGTAAGAAAATTTGACACATGTTTTCTCAGTTATCCACGTATTTATAAAGCCCCTCTTTTACTACATTTGTCTGTTGTCCTCTTAAGCTGTCGACTCTAAACTGCAGACACATAAATTCATGGTTACAAATTATGTAAACGTAACCGCATGGATATAGACCTAATATGGAAATGCGTTTACAGGACTTGCATCAAACTTGGCGCCGTGAATAGCTAGCATTAGGGAGTTGTAAATCACTCCACACTCCCTGCATTTGTTGATTCACGGCGGAAAATTACTGTGGATTTAAATATTTCTTGAGAGTCAGCCTGTGAACATTTCTAAGTGCATATGTAAAGAATTTCGAAAGTTTCTTAGAAACGAATGAAAATTTGTCAACCACATTCTTAATGAAAATAGTTATAAAAATAGATTCTGGGCGATATGTCGTTAGAAACGATAAATAATACTAATTAAACGAATAAGATATATGTAATTAAGAATTACTTGTTGAAAGTAAGTACTTAAAAATACGTTGCCATGAATTAACACTTTGTTTATCAAACTATAATAGAACTAATTAAATAAACGAAATACGCTTATTAGCGGTAAAAAATATTTTAGACTACCTTTAAACAAAGGGAGGAGACTATACCCCATGACCTTCAAACTAAAAATGTAGTATAATTTAATATGTTAAGGACTGCTTGTAGCGATTATTTCAAAACCAATTTTTTTAATTCTGCCATTTGCAATTCTTTAATTTAAAATATCAATTATTAAGCGACAGACAACCAGTAGAGGAAGTTAGAGCGAACTCCATTAAAGCACCAAAAAAGCTTAAGAGAGGCAATCTGAAGAAACAAATACATATATGTCAAAGGAGAGTTGAAGAATTTACAAAATCGTGTGTCAGAGCGATTTTGACGTAAACCGCCGAAACTCGCGCAGAATCCTTCAAAGCCAAAAGAGTGTTCAGAAGCGTAGAAATGGAAACATTAGCGAAACCTGGCGAGATCAAATCAGAAGTAGCGATATACGAAAAGAATTACAAATAGAAGATATCAGATGGACGAGACGGCAATAGAGAGACCTTCTAGACAGGATGAATTTATACAGAATTGCGAGGTGGGCTAAAAATCATGGATAGAGAGAATTTCAAGAGAGGCAGTAAGCAGAAAAACAGTATGATAAAAGAAGAAGAAGAAGAAGAGATTCCTGTTTTCATCGAGTATTAAAACGTATATGCTTCTTTAACAACATATGAATCAAATATTTTTATTATACTGCAATTGCAGTACTTTCATCTTTCATTTCCTTCTGCTTTTAAAATTGTCATTTTTGCTATGATAATTATAGTAGATAATAAATACTGAAACATAGTTAAATTTTCCGTATTAAGAAATCGTTAAGGAAATAGGAACTACTGATACTGTATTATAAAACGTGTTTCATATCAAAATCTATTTCTGGAAAATTTTCACACCGGTCTAGAGTTAAAGGTCATTCACCATTAATTTTTCGAATATTGACTCTAGCCTTGTTTTAGTTAAAAATAAATGTGAGGCATATTGTTTTCTGAATTCTTCCAGTTAAGACATCCAATTGTGTATCTTGTCAGTGTTTCCTAAATAGCGCTCCGCGGAAGCCTGGGGTTTCATAAGGTGAAAATGACACGGAAATCCGAAAAAACAGGAAAAGAAACGGTAGAATTATGTTACAAGAACATTAAAGTATTGGAATTTTCTAGCTAAGGCGTTATTAATTGGTAAGTATTTATAATTACATCTTTAGGTCTAATGCTATTACAGGGTACTTAGCAACAGTGACAAATGAAATTCTTAGAATTTCCAAATTTGGTTTTAAAAATCTAAGTTTCTAATTTAATAAAATCTTCAATTGTTATTATTAAAATTTATCCCGTTAAAGGCCACAAATGTACTTCCTTATTATTATAATATAATTGTAATAACTTAAAATTTTCAATTTAAGGTAAATTAAAACTTTTATCGGTTCAATCAAATTCCAAGCGTAAAATTTCCAGACTCTTATTAAATTAAAGCGATTTTCTTGGTTTTATCAACATTTTGCCTTGAATATTTAGACCGTACCAATTTCTTAATTTTTGAAGGGTTGAAGAGGTTACGTTAATTGGTTACCTCAAATCCTATGAATTTTTGTTATTTAGAAAAATAAATCTATAGGTAAGCAAAATCTAGGGGCCTTACATATAAAGTATATCTTTAAAGTTTTAGAAGTAATACAGAAAAATTAAATTGAAAACGCACAACACCTGTAATGTCAGAAACTTGTATTGCAACAAGACCTCTTATTGTTATTGTAATCGCGTATTGCACGGATACTTAATTTGTCGTTAAAAGGTCGCTCACTCGGATTTTATGTCGACAATCGTAGGTTTTACTTTATAGATTTGTCCTTCAATTGGTTGCTGTGTCGATAATATGTGTTAAATATTGCAGTACATGTGGGATAAATAGTTATTTATTAATTATCTTATCATTATTTGCACAAAATCGCGAAACAAACTGATTTATAAAATTGGAAAGTTTAGTTTCAGATGAGCAACACACAAATCATCTATTGAAAAAGATATACAAAACCACTAAGTCAAAGCTAATAAACAGAAATGTTAATATTTATTTATGGAGTACCGTTTTCAATTAAACGTCAATTAGTTGTGGTTAATTGTTTAAACATGGCAATTTGTTTTTATTTTCTTTCACTTTCAGTATAGGTAAACATTGATTTCATAAACGTTTTCAATTTTTAAAAATCCTTTGTACTTAAAAATTAACGGATGTTTACTTAACTATTTTACATCAAAATTATTGTATAGACAAAATGATAATATCAGTCATATCGCTGTATGATAGCCCGAATCCTGCAGCAGGATCAATTAATGTTCATTTACTTCTAGTATTTTAGACTTTATTACTTAAAATTTTATGTTCAATTAATGTCGCTACCCTCTGCGACAGAATTATAATCTTCAGAAATTTTATGTTTATTTAATTATCTTATCTCAATTATTATCGTAAAGATTTTAATTAATGTTTCACTGCTTGTATATGCTTTCTTCTTAGCCAGTTGAAATACTCCGGTTAAATTGATAACCATTGTGTGTAATTGCGCCTACAGAGTTCACATATTTCTGGACTGTCATTGCCCATCCCTTTATCAATTAACTTGTTAGTACATTTCTGTGAGCAAAAGAGCCGCCATCGAAACTTGAAAGTTAATCTGAAGTTATGGACGCTGGAAGCAACACATTACAATTTTTAAGGAATCCGTCAAGTTAAATTGGAATAGCCTTCTAATAACGGAAGTTGATATTTGTTGATAAAAAATTAGATAAGGGCGAGAATATTGGAGTTTAAGCTTAAGCAAACTGATACTGTTTCTACAGTATTGAGGGAATTCATACAAACCCAGTCAGTTGTTTCTTAAATATCGTTTATTTGAAAGAAAATTGTATTTAGGCGCTATTACAATGTTCTTTTAGTGTTATTTAATACGAAATATGTCCTGCTTTGGATTAAATAGCAGCCTAAACTCGTGTTGGCATGGAGTCAATTAAATTTTTGCAGTTTCCTGATGTTCTCATCCCGGAACCACACCTTTAACCATTTTGGATTTCTTCGTACAGTCCATCTTTAGTAGGTTCAAGTTCTCAATGGGATTAAGGTCTGGTGAGTTTCCAGGCTTCGTGCTTCGGAGGGCACGTAAAGTCGTCGGTCCCGGTTGTCATACAAACGTCTTTGATAATCGTAAACCGTGTTACGTTAGCCTCCTGCTCGGCATAAGTACAAAAAGGGCTCACAGAACCTACTCCATTGTAGGTAATTAACAGGCCATTAGCCTATACGCAGAGGAAGAAGAAGCGTTTCCAGGCCAATCTAGAAGGGTAATCCCTTTATTTTAGAAATTTTAGATGTGACACGGAGCTGAGTCTTGTTGCAAGATCAGTCCACCGATTGCTTGAACTTTTTCTAGATCTGTGACCAAACATTTTTCCAACATTGCTTTGTACTTCTCACTGTTCATGATACTTTCAATTAGTATCAGTTTTAGAGTTGCCATATTTGAAAATCAGTACCAAGACATCTTTTTTGTTCATTTACCGGATGTTTCCTCGTCTGAACCATATGTTCTGCAGTTACAGCGTTTCGTTCGCACTCTTTCATACGAACATTGCCGATTGCCATGCTTTAAAAAGTATGTCTCATATAGGAAAACAAAACTTTTCCCCCAGTCTTCTTCACTTCCATGGGCATACTTTATGGTGCAAGACAGCCTTTTGTCATCAGGAGCCGTGAAGAGTTGTCTCTTCTGCGGTCTTATGGCTTTTCTTGCACCTTCTAATAGTCGTCTACGAATTGAGGGAGCAGTTATGCATTTTACTCCAGTCTTTTTTAAAACTTGCTGAAGATTGTTGCTCATTTTTCTGGGGTTCAGTTCTCCTTTTTTGCTTTATTATCTTACTAACAGCTCCCACGCTCACAGAACACTTTTGATCAATGTCTACCTGCGTTATGTGTGCTCACTAAAAGTTTTCCTTTTCCTTGGCGTTATATCCTTGACGTCAGACAACCACGGAAACTAATAAATATTAATATTTCTTCTCGAAACGACAAAAATGCATAAAAATTACTCAAAATATCCCGCAGTATAACGGACATTAGAGCTGGTGAAATGTTGAATTATAGGATATGTGATTTCCGTGGAAGCAATAGTCAGAATTGACGCAGTAGTGTTGTCATTATACGAAATATTAAAAATTCGCAGTGCTCACATTAATTCGCACAATACTGTAATTTAAATATTAGAGGGTAGTAATATAACAGCAATAGTTAAAAGTGTATTAAGAAAAGCTCTTCACTATATTATATCTATTTCTTTTTTCAACTAAAAATATTTATTTAGCTTATTCGAATGTTTTTTAGAGATAATTCTTGATAAAAATGTGACCGTCAATACCAGTACATTAATTCTACTTTCTAAAAGCTAAACAGTAAGATATATTGCTGCCATTATAAATATTCTAACATTAACAACAAAAATGCACAACCGCAGTGACTCACATGTCGTTATACCAAAAGAACTACCAAAAATGTATCCTTTCACTTTGAAGAAGACGCACCAAACTAAAGACCATGTGGTAATTAAGCCTGCCTACATAAATCCGGAATTATATGCAAAATTAATAATTTGTTGTTTTGTAACTTTGTATAATCCGTACCGAAACCCTTTTGTTAATATTAATAGCTGGCGGCAAAAAAGGAATAAATTTGGAAGATTATAAAATTGGAAAACATGATACATCCATAAACAAATCGAAGTCAAGCGAGTTCATGAACTTTCGAAAGTATGCATGCAAATTATAGTAGATCTCGCATTCTTATTCAGAATGCCTACTGATGTGAATAATGTGTTTTCGTGCTAAACATACTAAAAAGCTGTTTTTATTTTCCAAAATAACATAAAAAGCTTTTTATATGTATATTAGTCACGTAGTAGTTACAAGAAATAAATACATACATGTTAAAATCAACGTAACGGGCTATGTTTTAATATGCCTCTGTATTAAAAGTTGGTGTTACAGCGATGATAATGAATGGATGGTTTCTTTCAAAACGCTTTCAAGTTTTTTTATTAGTTTCGCGGTTACTATATCTTATGATGCAATGAAAACCTCAATAGTTAAATGTCTTGTTATGTATGCCATTTTGACACTACTTGCATAACCAATCAACACAATTGATTATCACTGCGGCTTATATTAAAGTCAGTCGTGTTGGCTTACTAATGAAAACTGTTTTTTGAATTTGCTGCTTTTTGTTTGATTGAGAAAAATATTTACAAATAAAGTAATTGCAAAACTTATAAATGATTGATGGGACTCATAAATAAATGTTTATGTATTGAGATTTATTTATGTGTTGTGCACGTTTATCCACATTTAATATTGGATGGACAGGATCGGGGTTCGCAACCTGGTAGGCAAATAGGATACATTAATTTAGATGCGGACGGAAATGTGCTTGAGAAGGGACACAAAACTGTGTGCCTGTGTCCTGCGAGACAACTATCTCTAATCTGTATGAATCCAATATCCCATAACATATTCAGCTGCAATGGTGCATTGTATAGCTTTGGTGATAAGCCCCAGCAGCAGAAATAGGTACGTGCTAAATAAATACACCGATTTATTTAGTTTTGTCACGTAAATGATTCTATTATTATGCATACTACCTTGGAACATCAAAAGAGAAAACTGCATACATCGGCATCTCCAAGGGATAGAACTAGAGCTAGAAACCAAATTAGCTCTGTTGTAAAAATAGGATGGCAGTCTACAATACGTTACTTTCTTCTTTTGTTTGTAACTCTTATTTAACCATTTTTACACAAGCCTGACGTTGCAATGATGATGGTGATGATGTTCAACAATTTCGGTAGTCTCCATGATGATTTTTTGAATGCTCGTGGAGTTTTTCATACAAATCTTCGCTATTGTCTCTTTATCCATGCGGTGTATATGTTTGCTCCGCATTCTTCTACTGTTTGTCCCTCCATCTTAACAACATTTTCTATGTCACCTCTTTTTTTAATTGTATTATTTCGTATTCGATTTTTTATGGTTTTTCAGTACCCGTTGGGCTTTAATATATTTTTCGTTTTTCTGTTGTCTGCTCTCTATTATTCATCATTGGTATGATACTGGTTAGATTATGTTTTGCATGGCGCCACGGAAGAAGTTGTTTTGGTGGTCTGTATGAAAACATCTTCGTATAAATTACCATAGTTGGAAAATCCTGTATGCGTACTTGAATTTCACCACATTCTCTATGGGTTTGTTCTTGATTCATAATTTACACTTTAGGCTTTAGACATATCAACTGAACAGATCTGGAAGCCTTGTGAGGTATTGCTATGGGAGTAGTAAATAATTTCATTGCCTTTCTTTGTTCCTTATGTATCCATATGGTAATATTTTTCTTCTCCGCTACTACATAAATTTGCAATACCTATTCCGATTGAAAACTATAAAAATAAACGAAAACATGCATAAGAAAAGCAGAAAGATGACGGCGAACAATGAATGTGGTATTAAGCAGAAGAAACCACGACATAGAAATATATCTACATATAAAAAAAATCAAATGGAAACAAATTATTGCAAATCATGGTTGAAATAAGGAACTTTAAAAGTAAATTAAGAATGTAGAAATTTCAAGAAACGTCTAGAGAGCGAAGAAAATATTAACCACTATAAAATCTTGATTAACGATATAAAGAAATTGTGTATAAGACAAAAATCGATATATTGATACTTTGTGCCAGGAAATGGAAAAGTATGCTTAGAACTACAAACCTCAAGGGTCCCCAAGGCCCCCATGTGAAAACTAAATATCTAACAACGACCTTTAAACCAAAAGCATGGACGAGTGAAAATGAACAAGGAGAAAATACATACAAACTAGTATGGGCCATTGATGCCACATACTGTTTAAGAAAGATAATAAGGAAAAAAACCAAACTTATGATAAACTTTAGGTGGAAGATGAAAAACTAGATATACTACAAAGTGAGATATATTCAGCCACCGAGAAACTCAAACCAAATAAGGTACCCAAAATGGATTGGACTCCTGTAGAATTAATCAAAGGACAAGAGGAGGTCGATCTTCAATAAAATGTGTCTCTCAGCCGCCTGTTATTACCTCACTGTATTACTCCTAGAGATATATTTAAGGGTGAGTCAACCTAACATCTGAAATCCCTTTGAAAAACTATTGAGACATTGTAGCAGGTTGCCATAAGCTGTAATTATGGTACATGCTATGCACGGACAACTTAAAAGCTATACAACATAGGAAGAAGGCATGCATTACCAGGTTTGTCACATAAACAAATATTGAAGATCACACAACTTTGTGAGACAACGAGAGTATTTAATATTTGTTTCCTGTACTATTGGAGGGCTTCTGACATCGTACAATGGGGTCATCATTGAAAGTATTTTTGGAGATGGGAGTGCCGAAACGCTTGTTATTTCTGTTTAGAAAACTATATGAAAACAATACGCCACAGAGACAAGATCGCATGATAGAAAAATTTAAAGTAGAGAACGATGTAACGAGGAGTTTTCCTACTATTATTAAATTTATACGGTGATTTAATTATGTATAAAAACTTTGGAAATAGTGGAGATATGAAATCTCGATATACGATTCGAAACTCAATGATACTGCTCTCATTTCAACCTTTACGGGAGAGCTGAGGAAGCTTTGAAAAAACTACAATAAGAAAGCTGTCAAGTAGAGTTGAAAGGTGGATAACCAACTATAAATTAATGACATCGACACAGTAGATAGAATAGTTTATTTACAATTATTAATTACAAACCCAGGATATTGTGATTGAGAATTGGAAGATACGAAGTTAAAACGAATATGGAGCAAGAAATCATATAGATCTAGTAGGTCAATACACATACTAATATATCGTCATTGGTGAAATAGGATTCGATCATCAAAGCAATACATACAGATAATATATCAAAAATGTATTCATATGTTAGGCAATGGTTTTTGGCTGCTATGAATATTACCTAAATCTATAACAGCTGAAAATAATTATAAGGGTTCGAAGGAAAGGTCGTGCATACCGAAAAACATGAGGCTGTCGAGCCTTAAGAAGGGCAAAGACGGCAGTCTGAAATAGGCAGTGGGGTAGCTAGCTGCGCTAAGCGTGCATGTCTGGCTTAATCACTAATTAATAGCGTTTGCGAACATACTAACCGATTGCGATGCGTTTATACTCTAAGCTGAGGCAAGGTGCGCTATTAGGGTAATCACCTATGTGTTTATACATAAAGATGGGCTGCAATTGCAATATCAGCTAACATAAGCAGTGGCGTCCTTGAGGTGTTATATGTGTTTACCCGAAGGGTTATGTATTATCTACTTATTATATGTGATTCACAAGCATTGGATACTATTATGGTCGTTATACAAGATTGGTGTGTCTATGTAAGTAGTTGTCGGAAACAGTAGCGTAGTGAATGTAGGTAGCTATATGAGTAGATAATGTGTGTGGCATGATTAATCATTATTCCCCTAGCAATTATTTGGGAGGTAATCAGTCGCAGAGGTGGCATCGTTAATGCACCTGTCCGGGAGTTATTATTACTGATGCCAGGAGGGCATCGACTGATTTTTACACGGGGCTGTGGACACTAAAGATACTCTCCCCTTCGCATGTGGGGCTGAGGGGGCACGCCCCCCCCGTGACTCCTGTGAATAACAGAGCGGGGCTGTGGAATTAGTCCATGGCCTGGGTCCCTCTGGAGGATTAGGGCACCAGAAGATATGCATAATGATCGAAATTACTGTACGCCTATAAATGGTACGTAATGTACGCCTACAAATGGCACCTACTGTACGCCTACAAATGGTACGTAATGTACGCCTACAAATGGCACTTACTGTACGCCTACAAATGGTAAATAATGTACGCCTACAAATGGCACTTACTGTACGCCTACAAATGGCACTTACTGTACGCCTATAAATGGCACTGTACGCCTACAAAATGGCTATTACTGTACGACTACGAATGACAGCGGCCACCGCAGTTAGCCGGCAGATGAACATCCGTATCCTGTTCGAGTTCCAATCCAGGGGCGGGGGCTGGAGGACCCCCGGTGAGTACAACTGCCCAACACTTATTGACAGATCAGTAAGTCTGTGTTTTATTATCTGTTGCATGTCACCTGCCTGTCGCCGCCAGTGAGTCTGATCGCATCCGCTGTTTGTTTACCCAGGAACTACATACATGTAATGCAGAAGCGTTGCAACCGTATTTAAAATTTGAAAATTAAGTAGTTTTTATTCGCCCCCCGTAAGGTCGACCCTAACACATACAAACAAAAATTAACTGATCGTAGTTATTCAGCTGACGATAGGTAGAAGATAGGCATGGATATAGATACAGACGCCATATAATCGCAATTATCTCAATTTGGGGACTTTAACACAGAAGAAGAAATAAAAAATAGGAATTAATCTTAAGAATTGATAGTTGGAACTAATAAAATCAAAACCACACAAATTAATGTTCAATGCAGACATTTCCGATATCAAACAATGTAATAAATTATTGTTAAACTAATTAATTATATTCCGGATATGACTAATTAAAGGCGAAAAAAAAAGAGGAACAGAAAGTGGTTCATTGGAAATAAAATCAATTACGACTACCGTCGATCATTCATATTCATTACAGATTCTTTTATATAGAATAAATGCCAAAATTTCCAATGAAAGTTTATCTAAACGGTTAATTAATTTTGACGTTTTCTTTCCTCGATAATTATGTTAACATTAATTTATGTGTTGGTAGCAAACACTTTGATTAATCGATGTTCATGTTTTTCTTAGAAAAGCTGTAAATTTGAGTCATTTGTGTTCCGTATTTTTTCTGGTATTTGTTGCTGAAGGAAAAAGCGGAAGAAGTAGAGACTTTCTCAGCTATAAATATTTTGTGTTTCTAAAAATATTTGTGTGATAATTAAACACAGATTATGTTTTGCTTGGATTACGAAATCGAAATTAATGTTCTGAACGAAACAGAAACAAACTGTAATTAACTAAATGAAAACTATTTTTGACTGTTAACTTTAAATATGGCTTTCTGTTGAATGATTATAATTGACCCCGCAATGGTGCTGCTATATTGAAGCTTATATGTAATTATAAAATTAGTTATAAAGTCATAGAAGTTCCATTGTTTCCCTCTTCCCTATCGAAATTAGTTTTTTCGCCCTTTAAAAGTGGTTACCTAATAATGTTTGTAATCGTGTTAAGAAAGATAAATTGCATAATCAACAGATGGTTGCTGCAGTGAAGAGATATCTACAAATAAAAGAAAGTAAAAGGAATGATTTTTCATTAATTATATTGATTAATGAGTATTGTATTACACAATAGTTACATTATCAGATCAATAATGCAGATCAAACACCGTTAAACTGCTTATATAAAACTTAGAAGTGTTGTTGCAGTCTTTATAGCAATGTAATATGGGCATGTCATTTAAAAGAACAATGACTGGTAGACAGGTTAAAAAGAGTTTGAAGGTGAAATTCCAATACGATAAAATCGATGGGCGTTGCTAGTATTTCTGTTTTCCATAACACTCTGCGGATATGTGTCT
The DNA here is from genome assembly GCA_014611495.1 of Limonius californicus. NCBI lineage: Eukaryota > Metazoa > Arthropoda > Insecta > Coleoptera > Elateridae > Limonius > Limonius californicus. Next base: position 10,917 of record JABXWE010027432.1, on the reverse strand, counting down.
AGAATTTGCATTGAAGTACACAAGTTTTGCAATAAATATGTTTAAATATTCTTTCTTGCGTTATTATATGTGAGAAACATTGAAATATTTCAAGGTTTTTATATCCATTTTATGGTATGTACGTAAATGTGTTTGTATTTAAATTTAACAGACATTAACAAACTAAAATATAATTTCTTCGCCGACCTTGCGAGTTGCACTACATAGGTGCTTGTTACTATTGTAGTTTTAGTAAATGACTTCCCTGGCGTAACATTCTATTAACTTCATAAAAGGTTATCTGAGATTATAAGTAGCTTAAAAGTATTACTACTTTTTGAAAATCTATGTAGTTTCGGAACCCAGTTATGGTAACATTTATACTTTGATTCAACCCTTTTGGGAGGCATGTAATTTCTAGAACAATAAATCTTTAGTGCATGATAACATCCAGCTCATTTGTTGAAGAACAGTAATGAAAATTGCATACATTAAACTAACAAGAATGTACTGCTATCACTGAAATCAATTGGCAACCATTTCTTTAGCAAAACTATACATATCTTTCGGCATTCTTGCCTCAAAATTCAGCCTCACCAATGGTATTTTTAATAATTGTTTGCTAATTCCAACTGACAAAAGCAACAGGTTATAAGAATAACAATCACCGACTGTAGTTAGTGTCTGCCAAATATGTTTACAATGACGTCACTTCTTTTAGATTGCAGTTTGTTTGGTCAAACATAGTCCTTATATTACTAGCATATCTACAAGTTGGTAACAAATTTCTTCCAATATTAGTAAGTCTTGGTGAACGGTTAATACAGGTTTGCACTTTGTGCTGCTGCATTGTAGTGAAATAATTTTGCAATTCTCGATAGTTTTTAAATTTCTATATGTTTAGGTAAAGCGCAGTCAATTGCCAGTAATCCGCAACCAGACTTCAGGTTAACCTTTTCCGCTGATGTGTTCTTCCATTGAACTGCCGTTTCTACAGGCCCAAGTAGTTTGAGACTAGAGAAGGAATAGCCTATACAAGTCAGACTGGGGATTACAAGTGGCTTACTAGTGTTACTACTTTGCATGAGTTATGCATTGAGGTATGCTTTATACATCAGTTTATGAAACTACATGAGAGGGTTTTTGGGTGACCATAACAAGGCACTTGTATTCCAATAGTACTTTTAAGCTACTTGTAATTCTCAGCGTGACATATCCAAAGCATATGGGGAGCATTTTTCAGACAAGGCGGTTCTTTGCGACACAGCGCCACCTACCTGTTCATTGAATCGACTTAAAATGGCATTGTCGCCATAGGTCATTTACCTGACAAGTGAACTTTGGACAAAATACATATACAGCGCCCACTTTTTGCCATTGTGCATTCTTTCCTTTCGCCTTATCAATTGGAACGGACTCTACCTCGGACAACTACCTACAAAAAATAACATTGCAGCAGAAACAAAAGTGAAAATTTCTATTGCGATTACAAACCTCGAACTAGGGTAATGTCTTAAAATAAGAGAACGACCAGAGAAATTTAAATACAAACGTGAATGAATGCTGAACAAGTGAAATCAGAAAGGGTTGAAATGCTTAAACAATGTTGCAATTCTAATCAGTGTTTCTATTAAAAAAAAGAATAAAATGTTCATTAAAGCTATTGTTAATTGCCATGTGCATTTGCAACAAAGAGCCTGTTATTAATTTTTTTATGTTCGCATGCATTTATTTTCCCAAGAAATTTAAGATTTCTAAGGCACTTAAACTGAACAGCACTCGAACTGCACAGTAGCAAAGAACCGTTTGAGAAAAACAGTGTCAACGAATAAATGTTTATTCAAATATTTGTAACGGTGTTTGATTGTGTCGTGACTGGTTTTCCTTGCAATGACGTTTCCTGCATTTTGTAAATTTAAATATGGAAAGGTTAACAATTTATGTAAAATGGATAAATATTTTGTTACATGTGATATAGAAAATGGAATTCCATAACTATTTTCCATAATATGCGTGCTCCACGGCTATTATTACAGCGTGTTCATGCACGTGCTTGCTACAAAGAAAATGTACGAAATAATAATAGGTGCAGACTAAGAATCTTGAACTCACGTGGATTTCTCATGAGTAATCTAGTTTAAACAGCCTGGAATATCTTGTACATTCACAGTTGTCGATAAAAAATACACATTCTCCTGTCTTGACAGGTGATCAGCTTGCTATTGGAGTATAAACATGTAATAAAACTGCTAGAACAACGATTAATTAAATCACAAAATAACCTCATTGTGTGATAGACAATGCAATTTAAACACGAACCATATACCTTGTAATGAAGTGTATGAACACGTTCAGAGAAAATAGAAATAAACTTGTAAATTGCATTATTAGTATTACCCAACGGGAATGAAACTAATAGTGTTGGCAAAAGACGTTCGAATTAGGGTTAATTAAATCAGTGGAGAAAATTTAATAACCAAGCAGAATAAACTGAGAGGGGGTAATTTTTCTATTGAATTGTATTGAATTGAATTGTGAATTGTACTGTACGATGCCGTAATATGTTTCATACTTAAAACGTAGGAAATATTTAATTTGAAATTACTTTCTGTCACAATAAAAAAAGTGTTATTAACCTTGGAAGTTGGAGTTAAATATCCCGTTCTGATATTAACTGTTAATGTTATAGTTTGATTATGTTAATTTTAAGTTTAACGGTGAAAAGAATTAACAAGTGGTTTTATAAATCTATGGTATTCTGAGGTACCTATCTTACACAAGGAACTTGAAAGTTTTGAAGGGAGTACCAGGGAAGCGTGTTGCAATTTTTGAAATGTACTAGAGCAGTAATGAAGATGGTCAAAAATATATTATTACTCTAATGCAGTTTAGTGATTAATTTAACAGGATTTTTTTCTTGGTCGATGCTTAAAATATTTTTCAAAAATAAATGTAATTGCATCAAGCTTAGAAGAAATGAAGTTTAGGTTGATTTACTTTAAAACATAGTTTTGGTAGGCTTCTTCAATTTAAATATATATATATATATATATATATATATATTGGGGGAGGGGGGATTTTGGTTCTCCTATGTTACAATATGGTGATGTGTTCACAAACAGTTGCTCAAAAAATATCGGATTGAAATAAAAGGTAATTTTTTCGAATAACAATGCATCCAACAGACAGTAACACGAAATATTTTAAACCTACACCTTAAAATAGGTATTTTAATTTGTGTTGAATTGTAGCTAAATGGCTCACCTAAATTCCTTAATTAATATGATAATATAACCATTTTTCTTATAACATGCAGTTAATAAATAAGGGGTTGTACGTAACCACAAAATTCCGAAAACAATGTTGATATCATACAGTATATTTTAATAGAAAACAAGAACCAACTGGTGCAATACCAAAAAAAGAGCATTACTAATTGCTATTTTTAAAGAAAAGCCAGCTTTATTTTTAATTCCTGGATATGTTTTCGGGGTTAAATGTAATCCAAGTTTCTTGTAAGCTCTCATACATTTGATGCAGATATGTATAGCAATTCCTTTAGATTAAGATCTGGAGACTGGGATGGCAATTACACGTAACTAAGCTTCCATTTTCGTTGTAAATCTTCCGTATAATCTTTGCATTGCTCTTAAAGAATGTTTGAGACCATTCTTGTGTTAGAATATGAATCTACTCATTCCAAGTCTAGGCGGTAATATATTATGCTGGAAGACTTTATATTGTTTTTGAAACAACCCAGACCATTACAAAAAATCTACCATGCGTACAAGAGGGAACTAGGTACACATATTAATCTTCTCCATATTTTTTCTCCGACTCTCATTCGATTAGAAACTCGCCTCTTAACATCTTAAAACTTCAATAGATCTCAAACTAGCCAACAGACCAAAAAAGCCTTTTTCGACAAGAATAACTTACTAGCAACAAACGGCATTTCAATATCAAGCAAAACAAATTATAAAAACATATAGTTAGAGCGTGACGCCATATGGATGTGAGGCATGGACCATTGGAATGGAATTGGAAAAAAGCAGAAAAGAGAAGATTGGGGAGCATTCAAAGTATGGTGCTACAGAATGATGAAAATTAGCTGCATCGATCTTTAACAAATGCAGTTTTCCGAAGGGCTGGCGAAAAAAGACGACTGTTGAAACTCATAAAGAAGTGGCGAGATCAGCTTATAGGGCACATCCTTAGACGAGATGGATTAATGAAGATCGTAATAGAAAGGGAAATAAAAGGAACAAATGCTCGAGGAAGGCCGCGTCTCCAGTACCTATATCAAGCAAATCATGGAAGATGCGGAGTGTAACACCTATGAAAGGGTTAAAAAAGGCTATGAACCGCCAAGAATAGTTAGCTGTGACAAGCCAGTTTCCGGACTAACGACTTAATGTATGACGATCCCTAAAACTGAATATTTCCGGAAAATTGACTTTCATATTCTTTCTTGTTTATAGGACTGACATTGACCCCCACTCAAAAATTATTGATATCTACATCGAAATAATGAAAATTATTGCCGTTGATGGCAAGAATATACCGGATGATTCACGGTTGAGTACGAGCCTACCATATAAAAAATAGACAATCCAAATTACGTATCACCAGGAACTGCGATATCTACATTATTATGGTCGGTATTATAAGCTACAGATGCGTGTTTGATATGTTTTGTATTTCATTCTTCTCAACTTTTAAATATAGTAAGTGTGAACGAAAACTGAGTCTTAATTTATAACTATATAAGTGAGGGTATTTCAAATATAATAAAATAATAAGGATCATTAAAAAACTTTTCGTAAACTATTAAGCATATCAAATAGGCATCTCAGATTTATAATACCGTCCACAGAAATGTTAATATCGTATTAAGTATTTTGTGTTGCCTATTTTTGGAAAGGTAGTTTCGTGCTCTTCCATGAATGTATTTATTTCTTCACTTTATGTAGAAGTTTGGAAAATTACTTAAAATGCAATTTTAACTGTTGATCAAATCATACTTCTTAACGACAACCATTTTTTATACGACCTAAGTAAGGAAGATAGAGATTAAACGATAGGTATGAACATTCTTCTATCTAAACCGGTTCCCAACCAAAATTTTAGAAATTTTAATTTTCTTTTCCACCCTGTAATTTTTTTTCTAATATAGCGTTGGCAGAAAATGTAAGTGGTTTTGAGGAGTTTTTCTGACAGTATTATAACACGGTACGTGACATTTGGACGCCGTCGATTAGGCGCCAGCACATTTGGGCGCACAATTCCCCATTTTAATAAAGGTTTGTTTTTGTAGAATTGCTAAAAGTTAGGGAAAAATTAAGTTAGTGTAAAATTATTCAAATATGGGTTTTTCGCAATTGTAGTTATAATAAGGCCAGAACTTGAACACGTTAATTACATCTTATTAAGTTTATTAGTATATTAAGATTAGTCATAAAGGTTTATCATCAGGTTACCATATAGGATTAACGGAAGATACAAAGTTAGATATATGCCTTGTCCCACTAATTATTCTATTATTACTCTTTTCTACGCGGTTGAAAAATACTTCTAAGTTATAATTAAAATGTATTTGTTTTTTCCTATTAGTCATAGGGCTATATTATTTTACACTTTTTCGCCGTAAACGTGACACCGGGGATTTGACCCTAGCATACATACATACAAACAAACAAGTGAAACTAAGTAAAAGTTTGTAATAATAATAAAATGAGAACGGCGCCACATCGGCAGCGCCAAAACGACGGCGCCATAACGACAGCGCCAAAACGGGGGCGCCCAAATTTCCTGCTCCGATTATATCATACTAATAATGAATTGCCCATTTTCAATTTCATGATATTGTTAACTTCATAAATTCAGGAGGTAACTTTTTGAATTTTACTTGAATATTGTAAATTCGTAAATCGGGCTGTTTACTGTTTACCCTCCTGAAATCGACAGATGCGCAGCTTAAAAGCAAATATTGATATATTTCTGAATACAGAATCCGTGCATTATAGGATGAATTGGGATAATTCCCCTTGCATCAAGATAAGCCAATTGCACACCGAGGCAGTTGAAAATGTGCACATGGCATATTTCATGACAATGAGGTTTTTCTAGGCAGTATATTTGTGGCATCGAAGAACCTACTGAAATTTTACATTTTCTAAATATTATTGATTTGTTGATGTCAGACAATTTAAGTAAAAATTTTGTTTGAAAATGATAAGTTAACAATTGAATTAGCTTAAATTGAATTAATTTTTGCAACTGTAATTTTATTTGGTACTACTGGACTCCGTTTGCTATTTATTTGAGATGAAGGTGTCTTCACAAGAACTTGAAGCTGTTATTTCATCTAACTCTAAAAATAAAACAGGGGTTGTGTGTTTGCCTTGACGCAATTTAGTGACTTAAGTGTTATCTACCCAAATAAAGAGCTCTTCCCTCTTTACACTGCTATATTGTTCCGCTATGGCTCGTTGAATAATTATTGTAAATAATTGAAGATTACGAAGATTTATATTTGTAGATTTCAATATATTATATAAATTTAATGGAAGTTAATTGGACAGATGCTTTACCTTTCTTTGATTAACGGGAGGTGAAAATAAGTTCTAAATGACGGAGAACCGGAAGTGAACTACACAAAACAATGGATTTACGAAATATTATAATTAGCAGGTGTAAGAGTAACAAGTTTATTATTTAGGAGTACACAACACAATTTATTGGAAAGTTTCACCAACGCAATATCTTAATTAAACTACGTTGATTGTATATTATAAACCTATTTATTGTTACTAATTTCAATTTAAAATGAAGCTTTGAATATTACTCTCTCTATGCAGTCCGTAACAGACTTTCAAAGCGTTTCCAACTTCGATATTACAAAAAACCTCTTCTACCGGAGCTCTTAACTTTCCAGACTTAAGACTACTTAATTCTATTTATAGTAAACCCATTCTTTACTTTCCGGATTGCATTTCAAGAATTCAGACGAAATCTATACTTAGGTATCCGGCTCCCTGTTTATTTAAAGCTAAGCTTCAAGCCTGTCGCAATATTCCTTGTATTTATGGGTTGTGATTGCATTTATGCAGCATGTATTAGTTTTAGTTCGTTCAACTAAGGCTAGGCTAGGTTAAATCGGTTGTGTAATGTACATATTCCTAGTGTACATTTCGAATGTTGAAAACTTGATGGATGATTTTATTAGTTCACCTGCGGGATTACTCAACGTCAATTTGGATTTCAATTTTAAGCCAGGTTAACGTAATCACCTGTTGATGCCCTGTACAGGCGCGCGTAAATTTTTTTGAAATCTGGAAATGATTAGTAATGCATTGGTAATGGTTCATAATTTTATTATTCCACTTATCAAGAAATTTTTACGATTAGCCATTAAAAATTTCAGCATTAAACGGTTCATTGTTGTCGCAATAATTTTTCCAAAATGATGGTTTTAAATTGTAAAAAGTCATGGAACAATATTTCTTCAATATTAGTTCTTAATATACATATGTATGAATATTAAAAGTAATTTGATCAAAGCGGAAGGAGATTCAAGTCGACCAGGTAGTAAGTAATTGTAAAATGTATTATATCTACAATGGAAATTCCAGTTACATTTACGTATTTAAATCACGTATGCACAGAGATTTATTTGGTCATACAGTAAATAAGAGAAGTATATTAGATAATAAATAAGTTCATACAACTCATATCTATAGATAAGATTGTTTATAGAATATTAACATAAGTCTGTACTTTCTTTGTGTGCAATGGAAAATTGTTGTGCTATAACGATTCAGGTACGAATAAGTTTGTTTTTAGAAGTCATTACTTTTGGCTCATATCGTATTAGTGGAGATATTTGTTGCAAATAACAGTTTGAACAGCAGTTATATAACAACTAATGGCATTCAATTGAAGCAAAGTTTTTCTGGCAGATTAAAAATCGGTGACATCAGTCTATTGTGCGATGAAATCACAGTTGCTCTGCTTGCATAATGAATAGGTAATACGTATTTTGAACATGTGTTGTATTAACATCGGACAAGGGATTGCTGGATGAGATAGATTGACTTCGTTAATCGTTATACACATTGTGGGTATATTCAGGGCGAGTTGATTTGCTGTTATTATTAGTTACCTATAGAAGAAGTGTATTTCGGTAAAATATTTCTCTTTTACACTAGGAATATTTTGGGCAAACAAAACATAATTATAAACTTTTTTTATAGTAATCTCTGAATTTTTAAGACTGATTTGATTGTATGACGATATCTTTTTCGGTCTATTCACTATTTTTTTAAATAAAACATGGCAAATGCCGTTGTATGGTATTTGCTCTATAAAAACTATAATACAACTTTGACCTAAAGTTAACAATAAGCATGATATTTCTACTTGACATATCATATGCACGTAACCAAATTTGTTTAAATATAAATATCTCGCTTATTGTTTATTTTGGGCCGACTATTGTGTTATAGTTTTTTATTCTTTTTTTTTGTTGACTCCGTGAATTATATAGAAAAAAATAAGATAGTAAACAGACAGAAATTTCCTTCTCTAAAGGTTTAAAAGATAACATTAATGATGATTTGTAAGACCAGTATTTTTAATTTAAATTTAAGGTATGTCAATATTTGGCTTCCTTGTTTTAAACTGGAAACCAGCTATCATGTTTTGTATATCGAAATTATTTAACCCTTAAATTCGTATCACTATTACTAAGAACGTTTTTGGATTCGACCTAAAATGAATAATAAGCAACGTATTTTATATTTTAATAATTATTTCCAGTGGTTAAACACTGCAATTCAAATGCAAATATCTCTTTTATTATTGATTTTAGGTGGATAGTTGTCGAATCAGCCTAAAGAATATAGAAAGTTCTATGGAAAACTGAAGATAAGGTGTCTTCCAGTTAAATCAGAAGTCAGCAGTTTTATATGGCGAATATAATGATTGTCTAAAATTAATTTTTCTCTTATTACTAATAATTGCTTAATCACAGAATGGCTTGCAAATAAATTTAAATTCCGTTTTGTTTTCAAATAGAGACTTGGAAAATATTTTGGTTTTATGTACAAATATATATTTTTTTCCAAACAGATATGCAATTTACGAGTGATTTTGTTTGAAAGCTACTTATTATAAATATTTTTCAAGCTTCACGAAGATGTTTAAAGTATCACTTTTCTACTGGTTTTGCTACCACGTCGGTTTGTTTTTTTTTGAATTATTTCTTAATCAATTTTATTAAGATTGGTTTGAATTTGGAATGACTTCAGTATCACTATATTGTTGAATACATTTCATAGGATTGACTTTAAAGTTAATTGGCAACAAAATTGAAATACTGCAGCTTTCTTCAAGGAACAAAATATTTTGATTGTAATCACAGGAAGAAAAGTGAGAATCGGAATTCAAGTAAGTATTTAAGAAATATGGTGGAGGAAAGGTTCTGGAAGATTCAGGAAATAAAGAAAACTATACAAATAATATAAAACGGGCGTTAAAAATATTTTATTTAAACTTTAGGCAAAAAGACGGGTAGAAATAGAAATGGTAGAATGCATTCAAGTATTAACAGCAAAATGCAAATATACCGGGTGTTAAGGAAATCAAAATATGATATTTATTATTATATATTAGGTGAATAACATAAATCTGAAACTGCAGTCAGGAAGTAAACAGATATTCATTTTTAGTCACGTTTAAGCCGGAAAAGATGCTAGTTTTTTCAATAGACACTTATTTTCTGAATACGGTAGTACGTAACTGAAATAAATCTTTTACGTAACAATATGTTTTATTGCTATTACTACCGTTTACGTATGGACCTTTTGGTTTAAAATAGCACCCTACACTATCATAATATTTTGATAACTACCTATGTTATATAATATTTAACATTAAATCAGGTTTATGATTGAATTTATACATGTAACCATTAACGTACAAAGGCAAAGCTTGTCTATGGAATTGGGATGGTCGACGTTTAACTAAATTTAAATATTTAAATCAAATATTAAGGGGCCACTAAAGTGTCCAAAAACAAGCTTAAATTTAGAGTTTACTATTGTCACTGTAGCTATGTTAATAGGCGACCTTTCAACTTGCTGTTTTTTATCTGGTAGACAACATATCATCCAAGATTGAAATAAAATGAAAATAGAAAAAATCGTAAGAAATGATGAATAAAAAATGTCAAAAGTAGGTAGTCCAAGAATATTGTCAAATCAGGCTACGTTTATAACACATTTGGACTTAATTTAGTGAAAATTTTTGACCTTATTCCAAACTACCATCTATTAAGAATCTAACGCACACCAATGTTAAGATTTATTTGATTTTCTTAAAATCAGTACAATGCCAAGACTGCAACAAATCGATTTTGTGGTATAGGTACTATACCCATTTGCCTTTAATATTGGCTATAGTTAGCTTTTCGGCGTTCGAGCAGAAGATCTAGAGCAAAAGAACAAGGAAAGGAATATAATGGTTTGCTGGTGTAAGAAGTTACATTTAATTTTGAATCACCAGGTTAGTTTAGGATCCCCTTAAAAGGAAACTGAAATAAGTGGACGCGACTGCCTCCCTGGACTTTCCCATACTGGAAACTGTTCATATCATCTTTATTCAACAGTAGAGTTATTTTCCTCAAAACGGTTGTTCAAGTGCTATCCTAAAACCTTGCCTCGTAACGAATAGACTTACAAGGCTTGTAAGAAGTCCCGCCAAATATCTGCGGTGCCCCTTAATTTGCTTTTAATATGCAACCAGGCATACTTCATTCTCTACTATATACGTCGCGCGGTCTAACTAGTACCGATCGCTATTGCTACCGAGGTAAAATTTTCTAAGTCCCTGGAAATTATATTTTGTAGGGCATAAAAAATCGATTTTTTTATTTTC
>JABXWE010027431.1:0-18475 GCA_014611495.1 Limonius californicus | reverse complement strand
AAATTTACTTTAAGCTTTTATCGTCGGGACTTTTTTTAAGTCTAAGTTCTGGAAAAAGCTTTGAGGGGCAAATTCCTTTAAAAACCAAATTAGCATCCACGTTTTTGACATTTTTGGCCTATGAAAAATAAGTTCCATTAAAATATTTAACACAATTGATATACCCAACGAGCAAGTGTAAGGAAACGGTTTGAGCGGCAAAATTTTTAAACCCAACTTTAACGGAAAGCTTTGAGGTGTAGGATTCTCAAAAAACGTAAATAAGAGCTGACACCTTTTAAATTTAAGTAGACAATGCGAAAAAATCAGGAAGTTGTACAGGGGCTTAAAAGAAGTCGAGCTTTTGACTCTGAAGTAGCTTACAAAAATAAGTTATTGAAAAATTTTAGGGAAGATGATTTAAGGTAAAATTTAAAGAAGGATACTGGAGAGTTTAGGCTTTTAAGTTTCAAATAGCCTATTTTGCCGGTAAGATAGAGATTAAAAAAACGAAATAAAATTCGAGCTTTTGACCCTGTAGTCAAGTAAAATAATTGAAGGGACAGAAATTATAGAAGGACGTTTTGAGGTAAACTTTGAAGAAGGAAACCGAAGAGTTCGAGTTTTTAAGTTTTAAATATCTTATATCTATCTTTCCGGAAAGATAGTTATTAAAGAAATGAAATAAAATTCAAGCTTTTGGCTCTGCAGTAGGAAACAAAAATAAGTAAGGGGAAGATTTTTTAAAAAGACTGGAAAGGAAAAACTGTGAGAACATTTTCAGGTTAACTTTAAAGAAAGATATCGAAGAGTACGAACTTTTAAGTTTAAAATAGCCTACCGTTCGGGTAAACAATTATTACAACACAAATAAAGTTCGATCTTTTGACTCTGCAATAACCAGTAAAAATAAGTAAAAGGAAAAACTGTAAAAACATTTTGAGGTTAACTTTGAAGAACGATTCCGAAGAGTGCTAGATTCCAAGTTTAAAATCACCTATTTTTCGGGTGAAATAATTATTATAAAAGAACAAATAAAATTTGATCGTTTAACTTTGCAATAGCCAGCAAACATATGTAATAGGAAAAACTGTAAGAAAATTTTGAGGTTAACTTTGAAGAACGATTCCGAAGCGTTCGAGCTTCTAAGTTTAAAACCACCTATTTTTCGAGTGAAATAATTATTATAAAAGAACAAATAAAATTTGATCTTTTAACTTTGCAATAGCCAGCAAACATATGTGAAAGGAAAAACTGTAAGAAAATTTTGAGGTTAACTCTGAATAACGATTCCGAAGAGTTCGAGCTGCAAAGTTTAAAATAGCCTATCTTTCAGGAGACATAATTATTAAAAAAGAATAAATAAAATTCTATCTTCACACTGTGCAATAGCCACTAAAAATAAGTATTTCCGAAAAACTGTATAACTATTTTGAGGTTAACATTGAAGAACGATACTGAAGATTACGAGCTTTTAAGTTTCAAATAGCCTATATTTCCAGTAAGATACTTATTAAAAAAAGAAATAAAATATGAACTTTTGATTCTATAATACCCAATAACAATAAGTGAGACGAAAAACTTTAAGGTGGACGTTTTGAGGTTAACTATGAAGAACGATACCGAAGAGTTCAAGTTTTTTAAGTTTCAAATAGCCCATCTTTCCAGTAAGATATTTATTAAAAAAAGAAATAAAATTCGAACTTTTGATTCTATAATAGCCAATAATAATAAGTGAGGGGAAAAACTTTAAGGTGGGCGTTTTGAGGTTAACTATGAAGAACGATACCGAAGAGTTTGAGCTTTTAAGTTGCAAATAGCCTATGTGTTCGGACAGATATTTATTAATAAAAAGAAATAAAATTTGAACTTTTGATTCTATAATAGCCAATTAAAATAAGAGGGGAAAAACTTTAAGGTGGACGTTTTGAGGTTAACTATGAAGAACGACCGTAAAGTTCAAGTTTTTAAGTTTCAAATAGCCCATCTTTCCAGTAAGATATTTATTCAAAAAAGAAATAAAATTCGAACTTTTGATTCTATAATAGCCAATAACAATAAGTGAGGGGAAAAACTGTAAGGTGGACGTTTTGAGGTTAACTTTGAAGAACGATACCGAAGAGTTCCAGCTTTTAAGTTTCAAATAGCCTATCTTTCCGCTAAAATATTTATTAAAAAAAGAAATGAATATTGAATTTTGATTCTATAATAGCCAATAACAATAAGTGAGCAGAAAACTATAAGGTGGACGTTTTGAGGTTAACTATGAAGAACGATACGGAAGAGTTCGAGCTTTTAAGTTTCAAATAGCCTATCTTTCCGGTAAAATTTATTAAAAAAAGAAATATAATTTGAACTTTTGATTTTATAATAGTCAATAAAAATAAGTGAGGGGAAAAACCTTAAGGTGGACGTTTTGAGGTTAACTATGAAGAAGGATAAACATTAAAGAATTTAGTATAAACCTGTCAATGACCAATAATTTTGAGTACAGTTTGAAGAATGAAACAGAAGTGTTCGAGCTTTTTAGTTTCAAGTAGAGTAAGTAAGAGTAAGTTGGCCCAGATTCGATCCCCAGGAACTACCATACCATCTCTAGATTGACCTTAAACGCATACTTGGGGGTAACACTTTGGGGTAAATAATAGAGGAGTGAAATATAGTGCTGCAATTGTAAAAGTAGTTGTTGTCTCTGCTAGTATTCTCCCAAAATGTTATAACGCTAAGAAGGAGGTTATAATTATTACCAAAGTTGAATTTCACAATCAAATGCGTTTCTCAATTTCAGTTCTGAAATACAGATTTCATTATACCTTGATCATCCAAAATTTAATGTAAATGTACAATTACTTTTCAAACAATAATTAATTAGAAAACTTTTGGAATTCCTGAATGGCAAGCTAAAACTGTGAATTTTCTAAAATCGTAACCTGTGAACAGAGAACAGATAAGTTTAATACGACAAGAACAACTGCTTCAACCAATTCACCCTTAATTTTAGTTTTGATACAAGTTAGCCAACTTGGGCTGGTTTTATTTGGAAGTGTAAAGAAATAGAATTAAACCTTGAGAACAATCGCTCAAGTTTGTCCAAAACTCTGAGAAACGCTGTGTAGAGTTAACTGGTTCTAATAAGATTATTACAATCCGTTCTTCACTTCCTCGGGGAAAATAATATTGACAGTTAAATAGTTTAATTTCTGAAGTATGTGTCACGGGAGAGGTTGCATTGATTTTCCAATTTACATAACTGTAAATTGATGGACTTGAAGTGGAATTTTATTTCACTTCCACGACAACCGTTTTTTGAACGCAAAAAGATGTTGTAAGGAGGCTATTGTGACTCCAATATTATTTAAGACGTTGGTTTGTTGGAGATAAAGGACGTTGTTGTTTACAGTAAAAAATGTTTATCGCAAAGGGAGCAAACGAAAGTGTTTTTGAAATATCTCCCTCAATTAATTCTGGGGGAATTTCATACAAACATGAGGAGAAGAACAACAAACCGACAAGGTATAATTGGGGAAGGAAACACGCCTTTAGTAACAAATTAGCGCTTATTTTATGAGATGAAACCCAAGAATACTTCTATATTAGCCCGTGGAATAGACCAACACGCACATATTGATTTACAAGCGAAAATCACGGAACGTAAATGAATCAGAAGGGTGTATTACGCAAGAGATAGTCATAGTAACAATTTACGACGATGTACCGAGGCAAAGGGTTGAAGTGAATGAAAGCGACTTGAATGACGCTATTTTTAGTGAGAAGATATCGAACGTAACTGGACTATTGTTACCTATTAAGCAAATTCTTAGTTAACTTCTTAAAAATGCGAATTCCCAAAGCAATTCCACGAGTGGCTGAGTTACTCAACTTTAATAAAAACATTTGCATATTTAATCCGAATTTCTAGAAATAAAAACCGCGTAGCTTGCATAAATGATGCAAAACGACAAGTTTATAATAATTTTCTCAGATTTAGCTGCCGACCGAGCTGAAATAGAGCAGTCGACAGCACATTAGTCTGAAGCGAAACTGCAAATTAAAACTTTAAAATATTTCGGGCGGTTGGAAGCGGCAATATAAAAGTCCGCACTCTTATTTTCGAATACGCATTAATCACTCGAATCAAAATGAACCAATCTCAGAGAATATACTGCACCATTGCAGACCTAGGAACACATAATGCTCTTGTTGGGATTGAAACCCAAGAGAGTTGTATTCGCCAGAGGAATGACACGGCAGCCCTCCTTCATAAATTCGTTTTTTCCACTCGTATTGACAGTACAATTTTAGATTATCGGTACAGTCGATAGCTCCGAAGACACCTCGCTCGTAAGCGAGTGATTTCTAGTCTTATGTGTTTGAACTGCTTACTTTTCAAACTACCTTGCATGTTTACTAAAAAGTAAAATCGACTTGACCATCTGGGAATTTGGACTCAATAATGTAGCGGGTTCACCCAAGCGGAGCCATCCGACGATCGCAAGGAGTTACAACTAAACTTGCAGCTAACTTCCTATACCTTGTTTATAGTTTAAGTGGTTCTTCATTTTTCTAAAGAAGTTGCAAACAACTTGCGAAGTCTCGACAGAATTAATGATGCAACTCTCCATTCCTCTGTTTAATACTTTTTTCGCTAAGCATAATAAGATATACGATCGGTCTCGTTGGGGGTTAACGGAGAGACATTCAACTAAACAATCATTAATTACTTTAGTCGTTAATTGGTTTTCGATTCTTTCTTGATAACAAGAAAACATATAGCTTACTCGTTGCTCGTCGTCAATTTTACGGATTAAATGTCTAGAAAAAACATTTCTTTATTCAACCCTTCGAAAGCAGAAGTTTAAGATTCTTAAAGATGTATAGCCACCCGAAGATCATTCAATATGGAAGGCGACAAAAAAAACTCAACAGGCCTATACTTGCAGTTCCACCTATAAGAAAACAGCATGGTAAGTGAGCACAATCCAGTGAAGAAAAGACAAAGGTCTTCGCAGAACATCTTGCACAGGTATTTACTCCACTTTCATCCGATATTGATAACACAGAAATCATAAATTACTTAAACGCACCATGCCAACTAACACTGCCAGTGAAAGCATTCTCGTCGACGGAAGTGCGCTGTGAAATAAAATTAAGTAACTCCCAGAAAGCTCCTGGATGGGACTTAATAGTAGGAGAAATCCTAAAACTCCTCCCCATGAAAGCGATTGTATTACTGACAACAATCTATAACGCTATGGTGCGATTGTGCTATTACCCTATACAATGGAAAGTGGCACAAATCATAATGGTTGCAAAACCTGGCAAGCCTCCAACTGAAACAACATCTTACAGACCGATAAGCCTCTATCCCATAATGTCGAAATCATTTGAAAGACTTCTGCTCAAGAGTAAAGAAGCGGTGCCCACTGAAGACCTAATCCCTAATCCCCAATCCCCAATCATCCAGCAGTGTCACAGAATTGTAAATAAAATCAAAGACAGTCTCGAAGAGAAGAAAATGTGTGCAGCTGTGTTCTTAGACAAACAACAGGCTTTCGATAAGGTATGCCATGATGGACTGCTCTACAAGTTAAAAGCAAACCTTCCCTGTCAACACTACCTTTTACTAAAATCGTATCTGCAAGATAGGTACTTCCAAGTAAAACTTGACAATGCACTCTCTGCCTACTATTATATAAAATCAGGAATACCCCAGGCCAGTGTACTGGGGCCGTACCTATACCTAAACTATACGGCTGACTTACCTGTAACAGAAGACACCATGATTGCCACCTTCGCTGACGACACAGCAATATTGTCAACAGATCTAAACTCAGAAAGAGCCTCCGAAAAACTTCAAAATCAATTAGATCTATTGCAAAACTGGCTAAAGCAATGGCGAATCCAGGTTAATACTAATAAATCCATTCAAATCGCCTTTACCACAAAACATAGCTTATGTCCGCAAGTCACTATAAATGATGCTCCTATACCAATAAAAAAAGAGGTAAAATATCTAGGACTCCATCTGGACGGAAAATTGACCTGGAAACCACACATAAAAGTAAAGAAACAACAAATAAACTTAAAAATTAGATAAATGTATTGGTTGCTAGGGAGAAAATCTCAGCTGTCATTAGAAATCAAATTGATCATATACAAAATCATACTAAAACCGATATGGGCATACGGAACAGAGCTATGGGGATGTAGTAAACCGTCAAATACAAAAATATTACAAACAGTGCAATCCAGAATCTTCCGTATAATAACAAATTCTGTTTCCAATTTCACACTCCACAATGACCTGAAAATACCATTTATAACAGATGTCATAAAAACCCCACGCCAGCAAGTATACATTCCGCAACAGTAGCCGCAGCAATCAGTTAATAGATGGACTTTCAAACCAACCTATGCCAGAAAGAAGGCTGAAGAGACGATGGCCAGAAGACTTGGTTAACTAATTATTGAGGAACTATCAATGGATAGTCCTCACTTCAAGCTAAGTGTCATATAACTCATTTACTTATTAGGTACTCTGTATTATTGAGTAAATTATAAATAAGCAATAAATTGATAAAAAAAAGATGTATAGCAACCGAGACCGACGGCTTAATGTCCGAGTACTATCGTCTGACCGGCATTCTCTATGTAACAAGCAACAATTCGTTAAAAATCGAACATTTGTGTTTACACTTTTTTTCTATTATGAACTATTTCTATTAATACTGCAGAGGAAATGAGTTAATTTACTTAAATTTCTATGTTCGCTTATCTATTTCAATTATAATAAATAATTTAAGTGTGATTTAGTTTGAATGGACGAATAACAAAAATGATGACAAACGAGAACATATCAGAAGTGTTATCTAACGTACCAAATCTAAATGAGCTTCATTGAGTTCAACTATACACTGTATAAGCATATATAATGATCAAACCTCAGATAGTTAGATAAACGGAAGGACTATAGCGGAATGACAATAATAAATGCAATTTAAACACACAGCAGCGTAAATAATTTACGTAATTAGAAACAAGTTGGCTGATTTATCAAGGTTGTTTGTCACACTACTGCAGTTACATGGAATCAGCGCTTTTCAACTAATTGATGTCCGAATTTGAATAACGATATAAAAACAATCATGCGCCAAAGATAAACCATAAATGAAAATGCAGGAGTTGAATTTGTTTATACTTTTAATATACTTAACGTGGCTCACTGCAAAAGAACATTTTTTTCAAAGAATTTTTTAGTGCAATCGAAATTCATCAAAACAAAAATATTGTGATTTTGATATCATTGTTACAGTTTTTAAGTTGTAGGGCGGTATTAATTTAAAACAAATATTTTTGCGCCTACATAATTTTGTCTTTGAAAATTTACACATAATGATTATTACATTGATACAAACGTTAAATGGTTTAAGACCTTATACAGTAGAATTTAAATATACCCGGTGACCGCAAGATAAGGTAACAGCATGTAACTTTTGATTTTCGACCTTTTAGTTTGAAATGTTAAACTAAGATAAATGTGGAACTTTAAACATTTTCTAACCTTAGAAAACTTCCGGTTTGGCCGGAACTGATATCAACTTCTTATTTTTAAATACAACTACCTCCGTTTTTTTGTAATCTCTTATTTGTTGTAAAATTTGCAATACATTGATATACCACAACATTGCAGTTCAAAATGGCCGAACTATTCAATTGTTCAGTATAAAATGTAAATACCCATTAATGATATCCATTATTACTATTATTATTACTTTTAAAGATGATTTTGAAAACAAAAGAATAATCAGCTTGAAGTGTTATTGTTTATCAACTGCTTTAAAATCTTCATTGTGCCACCAAGATAATTGCAAAAAAGGAGAACTTTTAAAGTTTTAAACGGCCATAACTTGTGCTTTTAAATTCTCCTACTTAGGTTTCATTACACTTTTAAAATTGTCGTTTTATTTGCTTTAATTTAATAGCAATAACATACCAAATAATTACGGATATCATGAATCATTAATTTAAAAATTTTACTAAACAATTGAATATCTCGGCCATTTCGATCTGAAATGTCATCCTGTGAGATATCAATGTATTGCTAATTTGACAACGAATAAGATTATTACAAAAGGCAGAGGTAGTTGTATTTAAAAATAAAAAGTTGATATCACTTCAGACCAAACCGGAAGTAAAAACTAAAGTTAGAAAATGCTTGAAGTTGCGCATTTAGAGGTTATATCTTAGTTTAAAATTTTAAAATAATAGGTTTAAAAACACAAAAGTTACATGCTGCTACCTCATCTCGTGGTCACCCGGTATACCAACATGTTTCCAAATAACATCATCCTGAAATGGGTGTTACCATTCTTAAGTTAACTAAGAGAAGCGTACCATCGTTGTGTAAACTCAAAGAAGCCGAAACTTTAATGCTGTCTTGGAATGCTTCGAAAACTTTCACAATATTAAGTACTAATTACTCTCGACAGAACAAAAATACAATTTATGGTGATAATGAAAATCTTACAATAAATAAATGGAAAGATTTAAGTTCTACACTTTCCAATAGTGATTTTATATACAATTATTTCTTCAAAAGCAATTTTGTTCATATTTATGTGGTAAAGGGGATAAAAATGATCCGAAAGTGGAAATGAAAGAAACTTTGGGAAACAGCTTGATATTCCAGGAAACTGGATTTTGAAAATTTCAGTAATTTAAATAATTATTTTTAGTGGAATTTAAAATACATATTCATTATCAATCTTTCGTAGAACTAACCGGATGATGTACAATAGTATTCCACAAGCAAGTGCCTGCTTGTTGCCCGGGTGCGTTAACAGTTCGTTGGAGAACCGTCAGTATATCTTCATATCTAATATTAAATAAGTATTTTTTTTACGTTGAGAAATCTATTTGGTAAGAATAAATCATGCGTCTACTTTACTTGGTTTGCTTATAATAAAAATTTTAACACCCACCTACCAAAATAAACCCAGTCAAATAGAAATAAAAAAAATTATTACAGTTTGGATATTAACGTTTAAAACTATTCAAAGATTATAAGTAATTGTGTTTTGTGCTTTTCAGTCAGCTAATAAATTAGTATTAGCTTTACGGTACGATACGGGGAACTAATTTATTTTTATAATTTAACTGTATTAAAACACAAAAACAAATAATTTTCACAGTTATATTTCTAGTAAAAAGAAAGTTAAAAGATTTCAATAGTAAAAAAAAGAGTAGGTCAAGTTGTAATTAAAAACTAATTTTAGATTCTAAAATGTTGTTTTGGAGGAATGTTTCTGAAATTTTTTGGCTTTTGACGCCGTTCTTATTTATGTGGTAACGTTTAGCAACGAAAGCAAACGGTATAAAGTAACGACTGCCTTAATTAACCAACTATTTACTGATGTTTGCGTTTAGAAGTATGCACCCTCTGCTTCAGTCACAAAGAGAAAATGAAGAGGTTGCCGAATTAAGTGGAGGTTACAGCTATGTAGGGTTGCATTCATTGTTTCCAATGTTTCACTGATGCCTATTTACCCATTACTCGTTCACACTTCACATAGTCAGCTTTTAGAGAAAATCGGGAATTTATTGTTTCCGTTACAATTCAATTTGAATGACCGTTGTAAATACAGAGACATAGATGATAAAATCAATGCGTTCGGAAAATACTATAAACGATTCGCCACTGCAAGTTGGCTTTATATTTTATAGTCCTTAACTGCCCTACGGACGAATGCTCTCTCACGTTTGTAGATATCGATGCCCATTTACGCACGCGTGAGTAAATTTGGATTACCTTCAGGTTAGCTCATAAAATGAGTTCCAGAAAGATTTTGCAACACGTTGAGTGTGATTCTCGTAATCCTTCAGAACTTTATATGTCACTTCACTTCGCCACTGATGACTCTCCGTGGAACACAACTTCTGGCATTTGTATACGAGTTGTTTAAAACGCTCTCATTATCCGCGATAAAAGGGAAAAGTGACAATCAGGGTCTGTTTAAAATCCTCTGGCTTGAAATTTTCTGCGGCAAGAGTGGATTATGCTGGCATCGGCTGAAAAAGGGCAGAAGGGACAGAGTAAACTGGGGAAAGTAATATATAAGCTGTGTCTAGTGCAAACTACGTGATGTATAGGCAGAAGCGTGAAAGTGAGTAAAGAAGAGTTGATGCTGGAGATGTTGACAAGAGCTCATCCCATGCAAAGTTCCATTATTATAAAAGAGACCGCTTTTTTTTAATATATGAAAAAACAACAATGGTTTTAAAATTTGATAAAGATGAAGAATCGTTGTATTAAAATTCAAAAATAAACGGAAAACACGATGGAATAAAATCTGGAGTCTTAACTGTATACTGTTCTTGGTTCGGTGAGAAATACTTAATGTGTAGGTGAGTGGGGAGTTGATACTTTCGTAATAGTTCGAAATAAACCTGTGTAGCAGATGAGAACTGATTAGAGTTAAATAAAGTTGGTAATGAACCAAGTAGCTTTTATTATCAAAAGTTTACGACTGAAATTAGAATGTAATAAAAAAGGTTATTAAGTAATGTTTAAAAGGCCACTTTCCCAGACTAAATGAACACAACCGACAAGGGGGACGCACTTAACATAAATACAAAATGTAAACGTTTCTTATACTGCAAGTGCTTAGTAAATAATTGAGGAGGTTAAACTTCGTCTACAGTATACATTGGAATAGAGACTTCAATAATTCTACTACGTTATTCTACAGTGGCAATTCGGTCCCGTCTATAAATATATTAAGTTCTAAACTTCCAGTTACTGTTGCGTTTTCATGTCCCTTTTTATGTCGACTCTTACATATAATTTCATCTAACGAAAAGCCATGAAAGGTAATTCTACAATAAATACTAATTACATCCATGTTACGATGTATTTAAAAACTTTCATTATTTAATCTGTAACATCAGTACTACTAATTAATTAATAATACGGGGGTATTTTAAAATAAGGTCGGTTTGCGAATGAGAGAGAGAATGACGCGCGATAGACGCAGTGCGCTTGCGCGTCTGCTACCAGCATACTCTGCGCGCCATTTGCAGCCGTATCGTCTGTGTGTGTGCTGAGCTGTAGAATTTTATAATGCTAAAGACAATTGAGACGTCCGCCGACTGTGAGATACGATCTATAATTCGATTCTTGAGTGCAAGAAGAATTGCTGGACCACATCGTTACAAGAGATAAGACTTGGGTGTCTAACATGACTCCCGAGTCCAAGCAACAGTCAATGGAATGGCGACATACATCGTCGCCAACCAGAGTGAAAGCCAAACAGACAATTTCAGCACGAAAGATCACGGGAACTGTCTTTTGGGACAGGAAAGGGATTTTGTTAGTGGATTTTATGCCGAGAGGCACAGCAATCAATTCTGATGCGTATTGTGTGACCTTGAGAAAACTCCGGCGTGGCATACAAAACAAGCGGCGTGGCCTACTGTCTTCCGGTGAGGAGATTTACTAGGCAGAATACCTCGCTGGTTTGCCATTACCTTGCAAGAGAAAAATCCGATGTTCCGGCATTGGAAATTGAACCCAGGACCTTCAGCGTAGAAGTCTAACATGCTAACTTCTAGCCCACGGCCGCCACATAATGTTTAAACAAAAATGGAACCTATGTAGAAAAGTAGATAAAAGTATGTAGAAATGGAAAAAATATATTGTAATGATATTTACAATATTTTTTTTCTTATTAAAAAACGGACCTTATTTAAAAAATAGCCCTCGTATTTGATTTTTCATCAAATCCTGGAAACTTACAGCAACAATCTTCTCATAACAAATACATACATACAAGGTTTATTCAGAAATCAAGGGCCGATCAGCCGTTAAACAAAAATGTAATGTCGAAAAATTTTTATTCTTATATGTTAGATCCACCCCTAAACTAACGTGTTTTTTTAAATATGACGTCAAAGTCGGCGCTGAAAAGTTCATTGTGAATGTTCCACACATCAGCTGTTTCAATCTAACCCCACTTTTCGCGTTTGTGGTTTTTGCTTTCTTAACTTTTTGTGGATTTTTAGCCTGCAGCTTGAAAAATCAGACTTTTGCAAGATTAAATTATCTATTGCGTTAGTTAAATACACCAGTACAGTAGGTACACTTTATGTTTTAATAATTTTAACCGAAACAAAATCTTTCTTTACAGAACATCAATTTCACTGTCTGTAATCTCTACCCCGCGGTTGTTTGTGTCTGGTAACGCAACCTCTTCAAATAAAATGGTTTTGCTACAGGAACAGAAAATGTTTATAGTTGAATCCTATTTTCCTAACGGTTGTCGAGTTGATGGAGTATGGCAGTACTCAATTCATGATTGTTTTGTAGAGTTTCGCCAGGAATTTCCAAACCTTGTGTTGCCTCATAACACTTTCGTTGTTCTTTGAACCACTGCGTTGAAGCTTTTCGTGAAACTGGATCCATTTCACGCAAAGAAGGCAGCGGACATCCTCCGAGAAGAACGGCAGAAGTAATTGAAAATGTAAGACAGTACGCCATTTATCTCAACAAGTTCAGTTGTCAGTTACCACCTGCCACAAAATATTAAAGCAAGATATCCACTTGTATCCCTACCGTTTGTAGTTTGTACAACAATTACACGAAGTTGATTATCCTCAACGTGTCGAATATTGTCAGTGGTTCCTAAAGATTCTCAATGAAGATTTATTGGAGAAAACTTTTTTCGCGGGCGAGGTCTGGTTTTAATTAGATGGGTATATTAATTCGCAAAACGTGCGTTTCTGGAGTTCGAAGAAGCATAATTTTTATGATAGAGTTACCTCTGCATCAGGAATGTGGGCGCCATTTTAAGGCGTAGAATAGTAGGACCATAGGTAAAAGTAAGACATGAGTTTATTTGTTGAAAAATCAACGAAGATTTTATTTCAGGCAGAAAAGTATCGAAAAGAGATTTTATGTCCCTTTTTCGAAGAGCTTCATGGGGATGAACTCAGATTTGTTTTTTTTCAACTGCGGACTGCGCACACAACACATGATATCTTAAATATGAAACGGGAATTTTTCGACAGACGGATTGTTAGTCGAAATACACCAATACCTTATCCTGCCAGATCCTGCCACTTCCCGCCATGCGATTTCTTTCTATGATCATATTTAAGGAACTCCATTTTCTATCATCACGAACATTTCGATCATTTGTTATAAGTTCATTTTTTATTGCAATTAATTACAATTTGATGGAAATTTCTTGTTTATTAAAGCTATTTTTAAATCTTTGAATTTAAATGCTTTATTGTTAAATTTGTTTATAAAAGTAGGCTTAGGTACGTTTCGTGATATGTTCAAAATGAACTTTTCAGCGCCGACTATGACGTCAAATTATAACAAAACACGCGTTATTTCTTTATATTCGAATTTAAGCAATTATTATATCGTGGTAAAGCTTTTTGTATATCTTCGTCATAGAAGGTTGCCGCCTGTGACAAAACCAATTTTGTACCCTCGTTTTAAGGTCGTCGTGTCAACGCCAAGTCGGGACTGTATGGCAGATGGTTAGAAGTTTCCCATTTAAATTGCTCAATGCGTTGCACAGTGCGAGTTGCCGTGTGCAATCGGGAGTTATCGTGCAAAAGCACAATTTCAGAGATCGACAGTCCTCGCCTTTTGTTCTAAATCGCCCTTCGTAACTCTCTTAAGGTTTCACCATACACGTCTTCATTTTCTACGCATTTTTCGAGTTATTATTTTTCACATTATATTAAACATTAATTATTTTTATTACGTACGTTAATTAGTTTATGTATATATAATTATTATGTTATAGTACTTAAATTCTTTCCTTGAACTCTTTTTCCCAGGGACTTCGGTGGAGCAGTGCGAATACGCGCTGCCACAGAGGTCACAGCGAAATGCACGCGCGTGTTCGAAACCCGGCTGAGGCGATCGCATTTTACTTAGTTAACTTTATGGTGTATGTTGCATGAATAGTTCGTGTGTAAGGGACGCCTGCACCCCCTGAAGTAATGCGAAAACGCTTCCAGGGGAGGGGGGAAGACGGTAGTACGAATGAATGGCACGAAAACTCGTTTCCCTAGATAACTTGTACAAGAAAAAAATAATAAACGCCTAATATTACAAAACCTGTTGCGTTAGCCTTAGACTGTACGAAAATGAAAAAAGCATTTGTAATTAAATTTAATGATAAAAACAAAAAATACAAAACCGACGAGGTTTGTTTTGGTGAAATAAACATCTATCCGATTTTTAAACATGTAAATAACAGACGAAGGGTCACTTAACCGCATGCTTTCGGTTCTCGAACGTTTGCTTGAACTCTTGACTTTGGGAGAACTCGCATGCTTCTACTGCATTGATTGTTGTTTGGTTTCAACATTTGCGTACGAAGTCTCGCCGCCAGTCACAATGTAATTCAGGTACTCATCGCATGCGTTTCGTAGCAATGCAGATGCAATTCGTTTTTGTGAACATCCGTCAACATTTTTGGCCCACACCGTCGCACTGTAGCCTGTTCGTGACAACTTCATACAGTGCGTACGTGAAATCCAGAAGAAAATTTGGGGCCATTTCAGAAATCGTGAAACGCCGATCTAACGAATTTTTATGTTCACTTTTTCCTCAAAATTCAGAAAATTTCCCACTTCGTTCTTCATTGTGCACGTTTGTTCGTTTATCTTTGAAATTCCTACACCAGTGGCTGACCCTTCCTTCACTTATGATGTCTGGACCATGAATTTTGCATATCTGACGGTAAATTTAGACAACATTTCGTTTTTGGGATAATACAACTGTGTACAATGACAGAATCACGGTAAAATGACGTGAGGCTAGCGTGTCAACTACTAAACCATCTTTACA
The DNA here is from genome assembly GCA_014611495.1 of Limonius californicus. Classification (NCBI taxonomy): domain Eukaryota; kingdom Metazoa; phylum Arthropoda; class Insecta; order Coleoptera; family Elateridae; genus Limonius; species Limonius californicus. The sequence continues at coordinate 3,624 of JABXWE010027431.1, read as the reverse complement.
ATGCACTCAATTGGCTACGTCTCTCATTCGACGGAAAAATGTAAACCTCGTATATTAAAGTAATCCACCTTATCCTTGTTAATTGTAATAATTAATCGTAAATACAATTTTATACTTGAAATTATTAGTAATATAATATTTACTTCTTGTGTTTTTTATACATCCAATTAAATATTAATTTTAATCTGTAATGAATATTAATTAAACAACCGTGTTGCCACTATTATTTAAAAATAATTGTTAATACTATCAGTAGGCATATTTCTTTAGTTAAATCCGAGAACTTTAGATCGGTAAATCAAAAATTTTAAACCACTGTCAAATTAAAGCTATCCATCTTTAAGAAACATCCGCACCACACACACCTACTGGTATGCTTAATGACGCTATATATTTATGTTTGACAAGCTACGACTGTCCAAATCGCTCCCACAGTTCTATCTTTGATTTACGTCATAATAATAATGCTAATTTGTATTGTTAATACTAATGCTATTGTAGCGACTGTACCTTTGTAACGCACCTTTCTAATTACACTTTAATTTGAATAAATATTACCAGACATAATTACCGAACATTTTCATATTATCAAATTACATATTTTTTAACGAATAATTACTAGCTTTAATGTTGCAATTTCATTCCGTGTAATTTTGTTTACAGCCTTAAAGGGCTGTTTAAAAAATCTTAAAAGTCTTGGCAAAACAAATCGAATAAATAACTTTTTCATAAATAATTCACAAGCGATTATTGTATACAATATACCTTTACAACTTGCTAACGTAATTATGGTATAACCAATTTGTTTCCTGTTAAATGCTAATTTAATAGACCAACAAAAAAGCGAAACAAAGATGTGGAATGAAATTTAAATGGTGCTTCCCAAGCGAACTTTTGCCTAATATTTCTAATTCGCCTGTCGTACTGAATAACTGCTTAGTTTACACCAACAACCTGGTTCACGAGGCAAGCACCATATTTAAACTATAATTAAATCAAACATTTAGTTCACACGGTGTAAACACAGGGTTACTAATTAAATTAAGCTCGTTCCGACTGCCTGGATCAAGCCCAATTCGTTACCTCACCAAGAACTTATAAATCGATGTAAACAGAATCCATCCGTGTTTGCACAAAAATCCTCAGAGAGAGAAGAAAGATCTGTTTGGCACTGGTTATTAAATAATTGAATAAAGATGTCCTAAGGAAGATGTAGAAGTTTGTAAAAACAAAAACAAATGTGCGTTCAGCTTGAAATACGAATAAAAAAAAGTTTGAAAAATGGTTTAATATATTTCTGAGCTTAGTTAGTTTGTAGATTTTTCGGAATGAAGAAAATGACATAAAAAGGGAGCGTTCACGATTCGGTTTACACCCTGTTTTCATCCTATTTATATGCATACAAGCATGCACGAAACGAAACTGTGCATTGTCAAGCCAGAAATTGCCAGGCAAAACCAGGAACTTAATGGATTACACAATTATTTTTGTAGAACAAACAAGCACGAGCGGCGAAACTTTTTTGTTAAGACAAAAACCGAACTGGAGCAGCCACACTAACCAGTAACCACTGCAGAAGTACCAACTGAGCGTTAAGTGTTTATGTTTTGTTTCCCTCACTTGATTTTAGTAAGATAAAAAGCCGAGTTTATTTTAGTAAAGACCTTACTTACACCCCAATTTAAGCCCTTAAATATTTCACGTGCAATTTATGTACTTGTAAAATTTTACCGCTCGGGCTCGGAAATTTTATTACGAATTTCTATGCCTGCATTCCGTTTTCAGTCATAACCAGGCGATATTTTGCAAAGAAAAAATGAATTGTCCGTTTCATTTTACCCTTCTGAAGCAAACCTTCACAACTATACTTATTCCTTATTGCATTCGGCCTTCTACGCTTACAAGAAGAAATTCTACCAAATTATTTTCAGTATAGCGCAAGTTCTGCTAAAAACTAAAATTGAATTACCAATCAATTTTAGAATAATTTTCACTGGATTTACAGAATCATTTTGCCAGAAAATAGAAAAGTATTGTTTCATTTTACCACGCTAGAGCAAACATTCATAATTCTACTTCTTTATTACATTCGATCTTCTACTCCGACATGAAGAATTTTCATAACGTTATTCGCAGGCAAATTCAGAGTTTTGAAAAACAACCACAAAAATTAAATTACGAAACAATTTTACAATAATTTTCATTGGATTTTCCTAATAGTTCTGCTAGAAAATAGAGAAGTTTTGGTTTTATTTTACCACACTAGAGCAAATCTTCATAATTCTACTTCTTTATTACATTCCATCTTTTACTCCGACACGAAGAAATTTCATAAAATTATTCGCAGGCAAATTCAGAGTTTTGAAAAACAACCACAGAACTTAAAATACCAATCAATTTCAGAATAATTTTCACTGGATTTTCAGAATAGTTTTGCCAGAAAATAGAAAAGTTTTGGTTTCATTTTACCATGCTAGAACAAACCTACATAACTAATTCTTTATTACATTCGATCTTCTGCTGCGAGAAGACGATTTTTCATTAAATTATTTCAGTCAAATTCAGAGTTTTGAAAAACAACCACAGAAATTAAATTACAATCAATTTCATAATCATTTTCACTAGATTTTCAGAATAGTTTTGCCAGAAAAAGTTTTGGTTTCATTTTACCATGCTAGAACAAACCTTCATAACTAGTTCTTTATTATATTCGATCTTCTGCTGCGAGAAGACGATGTTTCATTAAATTATTTCAGTCAAATTCAGAATTTTGAAAAACAACCACAGAAATTAAATTATCAATCGATTTCAAAATAATTTTCACTAGATTTTCAGAATAGTTTTGCCAGAAAATAGAAAAGTTTTGGTTTCATTTTACCATGCTAGAACAATCCTTCATAACTAGTTCTTTATTACATTCGATCTTCTACAGCGACAAGACGATTTTTCATTAAATTATTTCAGTCAAATTCAGAATTTTGAAAAACAACCACATAAATTAAAATACCAATCAATTTCAGAATAATTTTCACTGGATTTTCCTAATAGTTTTGCTAGAAAATAGAAAAGTTTTAGTTTTATTTTACCACGCTAGAGTAAATCTTCGTAACTGTACTTTATTACATTCGATTTTCTACTGCGACAAGAAGATTTGTTATTAGGCTATTTCAGTTAAATCCAGAATTTTGAAAAAGAACCACAAAATTAAATTACTAATCAATTTCATAATAATTTTCATTAGATTTTCAGATAAGTTTTGCTAGAAAATAGAAAATTTTTGTTTCATTTTACCACGCTAGATTAAACCTTCATAATTCTACTTCTTTATTATATTCGATCTTCTACTCCGACAGGAGGAATTTTTATCAAATTATTTCAGTTATTCGGAATTTTTAAAAACAACAAGAAAAATTTAATTACCAATCAATTTTAAAATTATTTTCACTGGATTATCCGAATAGTTTTGCCAGATAATAGAACAGTTTTGGTTTCATTTTACCACGCTAGCGTAAATCTTCATAATTCTGCTCCTTTATTACATTCGATCTTCTACTGCGACCAAAAGAATTTTCATCAACTAATTATCCGCCAAATTCAGAATTTTGAAAAACAACAAAAATTAAA
>JABXWE010027430.1:0-25019 GCA_014611495.1 Limonius californicus | reverse complement strand
ATGGGAGGGAATCAACTCCTTTTCGTCTATTATCGGTTTTAGTCTTTTGAGAAACAATTTTTCGTAGAGTTTTGATATGACAAGGATCAAAAAGGCCTGTATGACGAAACTTCATGGGGGGGGGGGTTCCTGGTTTGGAGATCATAATGACCTCTGGTACTTTCCATATCTTCGGAACGTACCTCAATCTGAATGAAGCGTTAATAAGATTGGTCAGTTTTACAATAGCTTTCCTAGGGAGTTGCTGCAGGAGCTCTCCGGTAATCAGATCAAAACCAGGGGCTTGCTTCGGATTGATGTTATTTTTAATTTCATCAGAAACATCCTTTGGTGAGGTGCGTCTAATGACAATATCCTCTTGTCTTGGTTCAGCCCAGTCCTGGGGATCCTCTCCATCGTTTGGCTGAAAGGTCTTTTCTAGATGTTCTACAAATCTGAACGCCTTCTGCAAGTTGTTGCGAGCCCAACTTCCATCAGCATTTCTGGTTGGCGAATTCTGTAGTATAGGTCTTTTTAAATTCCTGGTGGCTTTCCATACGGAGTATTCAGTTTTGTTGTCGTTAGTAAGTTCGCTCAAGTATTCAGCAAACGTCTCATTTTTAATACGTTGTATTTCACGTTTTAACTGCTGGGTAGCATTATCTGAAGCTGTTTTATCAACAGGCGCTCGCGTCTGATACCACCTTCTTCTGAGTTTTCTTTTTTCAGTAATTAGTACTCTAATCTCCTTCGGGTAGTTATTGCTCTTTGTTCTAGGCTTAATCCCAGGGGCATTTTTCGAAGCTGCTTGCGGAATGTTTTTAACAAACAGTTCTACTTCATTATCAAATTGTTCTTCGGTTTTTAGTGGAACTGATAGATCAATAGAGTTTTCGAGAATGAGTTTGAAGCTCTGCCAATCTGTCAGTTTATTGACCAGTCTGTTAGGCGATTGTTTCTGGATGACACTGTCACTTAAGGTAAGGAGTATGGGGGAATGGTCTGAGTTCATATCCCATGCTTCTTGTACGTTTAAGTAATTCGCTGAAATATTTCTGACTACAAAAAAGTCTATGAGGTCTGGGATTTTGTTCGGGTCTGTGGGCCAGTAGGTTGGCTTACCAGTTGATAATGTTTCACACTTCCGTTGATTACATGCTACTAAAACTTCCTTACCTTTAGTTGTTATCAATATAGACCCACATTGTGTGTGCTTTGCGTTGAAATGGCCTCCCACTATGAACCTATATCCTTGGCTGTCTAGAAAGACAATGTATTGTTCTCTCTTTATAGCGTATCTCGGTGGGCAATATAATGCTGTAATAATAACTTGATAAGTTTTAGTTTTGACATTAACAGATGTGGCCTGCATCTCTTTGGTCTGGTAAGCCCTTTCCTGATGATGTAGAATGGATTCCTTTATGATTACTGCGCTCCCACCTTTTGCTGCATTATCTGGATGTATGGTGTGGTAGACCCTATATCCTTTGAATCTAATGTATGACTCTTTGGTGAAATGAGTTTCGGCAACGAGACACACATCAATTTTTTCTACATCAAGGACTACTTGCAATTCCTGTTGGTGCTGCAGCAATTCCTTGGCATTCCATTCTACTATTCTAAGTTGATTGGCCATTTCTATTCTTGGGAATCGCTCCTTGAGCGCGATATTCCAATTAGGAAATATGGTCGTCCATTTTGTTCAGTTTTTCCAATATTTTTTGGAGGGTGGAATCAATTGATGAATCTTGATGTTTTATTTTTTTACTACTTCCGTCCGACTTACCTGCCATTACCTGGCTATGATTTTTGGGTTTACGGTCGTTGCTTTTTTGCTTTGGCTTTTCTATAATTGGTAGAGGAATCCTCTGGGGCTGCTGAGGCAAGGTGGTTTCCCTCATTTGCGTATTTTTTATTTTTTGCATTTCTTTCGCTATCATGCACCCCCTATAGTTAGCGGGGTGACTTTGTCCGCAGTGTACACATTTAGACTGTGCTTTTTCAGGTCTCGTGCACTCCGCCGTTAGATGTTTTCCTGGACATTTGACACACCTTGGTTCCTTGGCGCAGTACCTTTGTGTATGCCCGTAAGCCTGGCATCTTTTACACTGAGGTACTAGTTTTGATTTTCTAATTGGGAGAATTTCCACTCTCATTCCCATGATGTCTTTTATCATAAATATTTTATTGACGTCCTCATCATGTCTAAAAGCAAGTACAAACATGTTCAGAGGCTGTTTAGTTTTGTACTTCAATTTGGGCACAGCTTCTAGCAGTTTGTATCCCCTTGTTCTTAGACAAAGGACTATTTGCTCAATATTACATAAGTGGTGCAATTTATTAGCTATCACCCTGATACGTATATTTTGTTTATTCTCAAACGAGTGCCACGAATAGTCTTGCTTGTTCAGCATCTTTGTTAGTGCTGTATAGCATTCTCCATCAGGTACATTAATGTTAATATTTTTATCGTTCATAACTTTAATCCGGTAGTCCGTCATCTCATTAGCGATATTTTCATGTAGCTGATTAAAATTCTCTATGCCGTCCACAATTATTGGAGGAGGTGGCGGCACTTTTTTAGTTTTGGTTTGTTCTTTTTCTGGTGCCTTTGAACTGCTTTGTTCTGAGACTTTTGAGCAACCTTGTGGGGGGGTGTGTGGTGTATCTATAATAGGAAATAAGTCAAACAAATGCTAATTTATTATGACAGGAGGTGTTTCAAGCTTGAATTATTGTTGTTTTCCAAACGTGATAATGATGGAGCCTTTTCCGCATGTGAATATGCAGAAATGGATTTTGTATATGGCTATTGCAGCGGGAATGCACAAGCAGCAGTGGTAGAATATCGGAAAAGGTATCCTCACCGGCGACAGCCTGGCCACCGAACCTTTGAACAGTTGCACCGAAATTTGTGTGAAACAGGTATGGTTAGACCACCTCATCATGTTGGAAGAAATAACGTGGACAATAATGCTGACATTATTGACGCCGTCCAGCAAAACCCATCGACGAGTAATAAAAGAATTTTTAGGCAAATAAACCCAGTCGACACTATGGCGTACATTGAATAGAAACAGCTTATACACCTACCATATACAACATGTGCAAAATCAACATGATGGCTATAATTTTACAGTTTTGTCAATAGTTGGTAAACGCTACCGCAAACAATCCCGAAGTCAAATTCTCTGGACGGAATAATCGCAGTTGACACGGAACGGTATCAACAATTGGCATAATATGCATCACTTGGATTTCGCAAAACCCTCATTCTACATTCGCAACTGCTTTTCAACAACGCTTCAGTGTTGACGTTTGGACTCGTATTGTAGGCGATCATGTTATCGGACCTTATGTATTACCACATCGGTTTAATGGTGCCATGTATTTAGACTTCTTAGATAATACCTTGCCAGAAGTATTAGACAATGTGCCTCTTGATGTGCGAAGGTCAATGTGGTAGCAGCATGACGGGGTACCGTTGCACAATTCACGGCAGGTTAGAGATTGGGTAAATAATATCTTCCCACAACGCTGGATTGGAAGAGGAGGTCCAGCAGCATGATGTTACTCCACTAGATGTTTACTTATGGGATACATTAAAGGAAAAACTTTATACAACGAAAATTCACAACAGAGATGACTTAGTTAATAGAATAAATGAAGCTGTTACGGATATTCGAAGAGATCCTCAACAGTTGAGGAATGTTCGAGATTCCCTGAGTCGGTGTTGGCAATTTTGTATACAAGTACAGGGTGGACATTTTGAACATTTTTGATTATTTTTAATTTTTCTTGTAACTGTATATATTGCTTAGTACAAACTAGAATGTTGTTATAACTAGAAAACAATTGTGAATTCGACATGAGTTTCTTGGCATTTTCTACTTATTTTAACATCGCCAATTACACTTTAACGTTTCGACCACACCTTCTGAATCGCCCTGTATACACAAAATCACATGACCTTGAAATCATTTTAAAAAGATACTTTAATATGATCGTCAAAAGGTATGTAGGTTTGTATGTTTCATGAAAATCATACACAATTTATTGTTTACTTATAGGAATAAAAATGTCACTCTGAAACTGTTTCATAGTTAATTATACGCATTATAATTACTCAGAGGTTTTAATTTCTCAAAACAGCACCACCTGACGCGCAATTAGAGTGTGTTTATGCCAAGTACCGATTTGTTTCAAGGTTACTTACTTTTACGACATGAATATTTGTTAAATTGTTGTGCAAAAAAAAGCACAACCTTAAGTTTGATATTCCAAAAGTACTTGAAAATGTTTGTTTTGATGTACTGTAACATACATAGCGTACTGATAAATTTCAACTTGCAAATAATGCAAAATTCGGGAGTTTGCCCATTCATGCAGAATAAATATTTGAATATTTCGATTTTAACCCTCACGCGTGAGCGGTTCCCGAAATAAATTGGCAGTTGTTAGCAGCATTTGAGTTAACGTTCGGCGTTATTTTTAATTGAAACACGAGCACTTTACGCGTCGGGCATAATCGAATGAGGTGCCGAACGCTAATTATCTGCCGTCATAAATCTAACCCAAGAGAAGCCACAACGTTTCGTCCGTACGGCCAAATTCCAAGATGAATGGCATCGCGAGGATCATCAGTCATCATTTGGAGCAGCAAATTTCAACCAAGACATTAATATGATCTTGGTTATCTCTTCGTACAAATGGTTCGGTTTCCCATCGTTTAGTAGCAAGAAATTGATTTCCCCCCATTAAAAGTTTGAACGAAGGGATTAAAAGGATCAAAGAGAGCGACAGGAGTGAATTGAGAACTCCAATTAACTTAGGATAAAAGAGTGGATCGGCCCGACCGCGATCGCGCTAGGAATTTACGTCAATACGGATTAATTAATTAGCAAAGGCTTCGTGTCAGGCACGTCAGTGTGCGTTCTGGTTTTCTTTTTAAACCCTGCAGGGACACTCGGAAGCCCATAAACGCACTCACAAGATTGTAACCGTGTAAAGCAATACGCGATAGAGTCACTAAAGCCCGATTGGATCGAACGTCGTCGCTATTTGCGGTCCTGGAGGTCCTTGAGGGAAGTGACATCCCGACTCGCGTGCCTTTCCGGTTCAAAGGGTTTAGTGGAGCAAGAAACGAATTTGGTTTCCAATGGTAATTAGACCAAACTACCTTTTGATAGGAATCAAATTTACCGCTAGATTTCAGTAAATTTAGTACAGTATTTAATTTTGACTTTACTATTGTGTTAAAGGACAGGACAGAGAACCGAGCCCTTGGAGTGTAATAAACTGCCGCAGGGACTTCCCAATGTCGTTGGAGGAATTCTCTCGCCCTACATCGATGCTATGAGGAGCCGGAGGTATCGCGGTTGTGTTTATTGTAGTTGCCGAAATGGCCCCCGGGCTCCCGCAAACTGCGAGCAGGAGTAACTATCGATACCTGCGGGACGTTGCGATACAGGACCACTATGGGAATTATGTCTCGTGCAAAATCCCTTCGAGCAACGTGGTCGAGGGCGGTTGCAAATTGACACACAGCATGCATCAATCATTTCCTTCTGACAACTTAATTATTTTCTGTAATCTGGAAATACACCACCAAACGTACGAAATGTATGTTGTAGGTTCGAATTACAGGCAAATTAATTTATCACAGTGTCTTTCGGAAATTAGTTCGTTATATTAGAACATGTTCTAAACATAAAATATTCCTTCAAATATTATTTTAAATATTTCCGCAAAACAGAGTTTGCCGTACGCTTGCGACAAATGTCAGAAGAATTGCCGGCGCCTCCACCAAATATTTAGTACAGTTTTAATTCAAAACAACATCTACATTTAAACGTAAATAAATTATGACTTTTCTGCCCTCTATCACACTCTAATACCGACTCCAACTCCTACGTTAGTTTTTGAGAAATATTTTTTAAATCTCCTGTGCTCCCGGAAATTCTAAAACTGAACAGCTACCGAATAAGTTTACGTTTATAGAAACATTATTAAAAGCATGAAGATCTTAATTTATTTTACAATTGTGTATATGAAATTTATGCTGATTATGTTCATATTTTTTTGCCCGCAACATCCTATTGTTGGGGAAGGGTCCGCCAACTTAACAAATTCCTTAACATAATTATTATTCGCCTTTTACTGAAGGGTTGTTGATCTACTCTCGCATAGTTATCAATCCTCGGGAGAGAGGCGCCGCGTTAAAGTTAAGAGAATTTGTGCAGACTGCACAATTTCAACATATGAGGATTGTATTCAGTCTGGATACGAGGAATGCCCCGCAGAATCTCCAGACTTTACTCAAAGAACTTACGCGACATAAAAGTTGAACGCAGCAATTACCATTTTTAAAATATTCTGCAATATTGGTCCATTATAATTTGTTCTAAATTTCTAATCGCTTTTGTGTTTCTTTTCAATAATTTCCTGTAAAATTTTTGTAGAAATTTTATGTTTCAGAAGCCCCAAGCGTTAAGGATTAGATTTTTAGTAGTGGAAGAATCGTCCACAAAAAGTTTTATAATCAAACCTCATATTTTATTTTTCTATCGTATTTCACAATATTTGATTGATAAATCAAGGTTAAATATGTGTATTAAGACAGCAACGAAAGCAAACCGCAATGTTTAAAACTTCGAATTGTTCTTGTTAAAATGTAACTGCAATTGCACAATACAATAGTAGAAATCTTCACTTTAAACGCAGGCGTGCGTTGTTCCAAGATGGTTAATATATAAACTGCTTAAAGTATACTTGCAGTATTTATATCCCATAAAGTTTTTCAATACATCCTTTCCTTGTACTACTTTACTCTACTCTATATTTTAATGGTTGGTATATGCTTATTTAAGTAGTCTTTATTATACATAACAGTTCTTATCAAGCAATTTAAAAAAAGAATGCATACAACTCCGAGCTCGTTAGTAACTAAGCATTTTGGGCGAGTGGTTCGGGGGCAAATACCACACCATTTGCGATGACTACATTTAAAACATGCAAAACGGGTTAATGGTTGCTAATTCTAGTAAATTAAGGACCAAATTATTTTTAAATGATTTATTTAACAGCTTTCGAAGCGCAACTGGCAATTATGCGAGCGGTTTAAGATCTTTGTCCATTTTTGGAAGTTTTGACCTATAACATCAGAGGGTTACTCATCAAGGCCTGCAAGTATTAAAATGGAAGTACATATATGATTATTTAATAAGTCTCTTGTGGTTAACGCAAAAAAAAAGTACACGGTCTACTTGACTCCGCCAACGCATAAGAAGCCAAAGAGCTCGGACTTTTATGCAAAATAACTCCTGTTTCTCCCTTTGGTATTTCAGTTCTTAACGTCTTTTGTGTATAATTTGTTGTTTTAAATGAGGCAAGCATAAATTGCTTCTAATTTCTGTAATGATATTTTTAGTTTCCATAATTATCTGGTCTTTTCTCTAAGCTTTGTGTCACAGCCTCTATATTTCTATGTCTATATTTGCTAGATCGATCACATTCCCTTACTTGGTCAATATACACGGTGACAACCGAAAACCAAACAGGCGTGTTTTGTGCAACTAAACTTCAATTCTTTGAAAAAGGCTCTAACACGTCACATTTATTTGTCAGAGAGAAATGTTACACTGCTATTTCCGTTCACTTATCTTCAACCCCAAAATTAGGGCGACCATTGCCCTAAAAATATTAAATATCAGGGGCTATCAGAAGACCATTGGAAAGCTCGATAAATTTCCTTTACAGTAGTGTTCAAATGATCTTCGAGATAATGTTCATCATTCTCTATAGTATACCATCAAATCAATGTTGTCTTGTAACAATTTCAAGTACATCTGTCTAGTCAAATTACCAGGTAAGCTAAAACTACCAACGAGACGATCACCGAAAATGCTAGCCCAAACGTTTAATTTTTCGGGGTGTTGTGTACGATTTTCGTGAAATATTCTCGGGTTAGAATCTTACCAATAGCGACAATTATGGCGATTGACTGTACGATTTACAAAAAACGTTTAAAAAAATTGTGTTGTTTATCATCCATTCACTAATACTCTCACAAAATAGCAACCAGCGGTTAGTCATTTTCATTGAGTTCTTCTAGCAAATGGACAAAACTTGTGGTGTTTCAAAATTCGTTGCAAACTGATTGAATTAATGCTCGATCCAATAGCCATTTGTCTTGTACTCAACGTAGGATCGACAACAACGTGGCCCACTTCTTACTGGATTTTCTCTCCACGTGTTTACACTAATTAGATCGACACCACCGTTATTCTTATTTTCTACACGTATTGCTTTTAGAGTTTTCCACGCCTCATTGGTTCTTGTGTTTCCTCTGCATCCATTTAATTCTTGACACTTGTTCTTCCATGCACGTGTTACTGTTCTCTTCACTTCTCTGTTCATTCTCGCGTACGCTTTTCTATCTTCGCTGTCGTTCGTGTTTAACCATTTTATATAGGCTTCTTTTTTACTTTCAACAAGGTTTTCTATTTCTAGAGTCCACCACGCTTTAATACTTTTAATATTGTTCTTCTTATATCTTCCCCTAGGGCTTCAAATGCTGTTTCATTGATTGTTTTTTCGATTCCTTCATGCATTTGTTGTGCTGACGACTCTTCTATGTATTGTAGTTTTATTTGCCAATCAATTATTCAACAATTTCGCTGACTCGTCTTGCACTTCCATCAAGTTATATTTTCTTGTATCTATCACATTCAGTTCCGTTTCCTCCTATTTTTCATGTTGGCTAAAATGTTTGAAAGGGATATAGAACATGCTTAATAATACGTGATGATCCGAGCCGCATTCTGCGCCTCTCTTGACTCTCGCGTCTTTACAGAATAGATTAGTATTTTGGCGAATAATTATGTAATCGATGACAGATCTGAATTCGTGAGTTGATTGTGTCCAGGTATAGCGGTGGATATTTTTGTATTTGCACCACCCATTTGTAATTCTTAAAGCATACTGATGGGATATTTCTATTAATTTCTCTCCATTATTATTCACCATGTCTTCGCCATATCTTCTAATAATGGGGTGATAACTCTCTTCCCAGTGCGTCCATTAAAATCACCATGTAGGATTATTTCCTTTAGATCGCTAATTCCATCTAGTAGCGCAGTTAATTCTGTATACAATTTTTCTTTTATTGTATCATTGGCATCTTCACTGGGGGCATATATTCCAACTATTACTATATCATGTCCTCTTATGTGTAATTTGGCTTTAATTATTTCTTCGTTTATTTGTTCCCAGCTCTTTATTCTTTTTTAACGATTTCTTTAATATTATAGAGACCCCCCTTTTAGTTCTCTGATCTTTAGCAATTCCGGTATATCTATGTAGCTAGTCTTGTTTTATTTCAGTTCCTATACCTTTTCTTTTAGTTTAGGCAAGGACAGCTATTTCTATATTGTACTTTTTTAATTCGTCAAGTACTTCTGATATTTTGTTATTTAGGCCTTAGACATTCCATGTGGCTATTTTATTGTCCGATTTGTATTTATTTTTCTCGGTTGTACTTTTACTACTCTGTTTACGTCGTTTACGAGTAAATGTTTGCCCCCCCCCCTTAATCAGTGGGGCTGACTGTTGTTACAGTACGAGATTCAGAGCTATCTGCTCTACTCGCCTGGGGTAATATCGTTTTAAAATTCGCAGGCATATTTGCCCCGTTTCAACACTGGTTATTTGTAGCATTAGTGAGAGATAACTAGTGGATTCTGTAAAGCTATTAGAGCTCTGAATATTAGGAAAAGAGTTACCAAATGTATTTTTTCTTCGGTTTGATGTCTTAGTTTCTCAAATAAGTATTATTATATTATTCCACAAATAAGACTTAACGCTACTAGGAATAACCTGTCAATAAATTAGTTTATTCAGCTGGTACACCCCAATATAACCACTGATAGTGTTACATTAAAAATTCCTTTCCTATAGGTTTCCGTAATTGTTTGCAGTTTACATTTAATTTTCGCGTAGCTTTCGTATCCTTAAAACTCCCTTTCTGCTCTCTTCTTGAAATGTTAAACACAGCAGTTTTAAATAAAACATTTATACTATCACTTCCTGAAAATAGTTTATGGCAATAACACCATTAGTTTCGAGCGAAAACAATTCCAGTTTAGCAAACAAGCTTGAGTGAAACTTCTAAGCTTTTAAAAACAGATCTAGTGGACCATGCGACTGAATTTGATGGCACTTTGACATGGGAACCGCCTTTACTGTTTCTCTCAAGGGAGATGCGGATTCCTAGAGTCTTGAAATTGCTTCAACATCAGTGGCGACGGTTTTAGCACGCCAACGGGCTGGGAAATTAAACTTTCATCCTACCGTTACATTTATTTACACACTTTTGGTTATAACCTTATTATACAGTATTAGTATGGAAATATCCAAGAATATTGAATTATGTAAAACGCCGCATGATTCACCATACGAGCCATCACTGGTAAGAAGAATTCATACGCAAAATAACAACAACATTAATAGTTCCAGAAAGATATAGTACATAATTTGGTTTTAATGTTAATGATTTCTTGGCATTACTTCTTTAATGGGCGCTTGAATGTGGGTTGGGAAAGTTTTTATGAATTTGTTCTGTTGTTTTGGGAAACTACCCAAGTTTGCAGCTGCGATTAGAACTTTCTCATTGATAAACTTCTAAAAATTTATTACCATGGGGCGTATTTAAAAAACAAGTGTTATACAACTTGGAAAGCTCATTATACTTTTATCAACGATTGGATTTTTTCCAACTTTCTTTATCAGCTCCCGTTCTTAAATCTTGTCATCGTGTTTTTGTAATGGGCTTTTCGGAATTCAGATCCCCCTCGTAATGAGTTTTAAACTTTTCTTCTTGTGTAACGAATTTAACTTCATTTAACTACATAAAACAAGATTTCCTTCCATTTCATAACTTGTCACAACTAAAAATTCCTAAAACAAGCCAGCAAATCCAAGAGAGCGTTGCAACGAGAAAGTTCATCCCTTTACGAGGAATATTTTAACGGCACATAAACAGCATTATGGAATGAGTTATTTACACTCTCTCGCACGAGCAGATCCTGAAAAGTGCCAGACTAATGTTGCTTTACATCACGAAGCCCAAATATTTGCAGATCAAATTGTAAATTCGCTGCTGACTGTGTTGTTATTGATTCGGGCCGGCGAACGGGATTTTTCATGGGAAAATCATCTAATTCACGCTTAAGATGGAGTTTTCCCGACTTTAGGTGATTGGAAATAAAAGCTACTTCAGGAGCGCATTCGCATATTCATGGGCAATCAATCAAAATACTGTTTAATACCATAGACTGGAGTCTGTTTCCGACATTTCGCTGATAACCTGTCGTAGCGTACAGCTTTTACGGAACTTGATGTATAAAATAGGCCGCTTTGCGTGGAGAATTTTCATAATTTACATCCAAGAGGATTTACGGACACAAAGCCACGGAGGATTAAGCAACAAAGTAAAGACATTGAGGAAAAATACCCGGAATTTCCTTTACCTTCGTCCCCGGAGTTAATCGTGTAATCGTCTAATTCCCTAAATCCAATTATTGCGTCTACAGTACTTCCAAAATTTCCCGAGAACTTCGAAAAAGGCACAGACTGGATAAGACGTAACCTACCCCACACATCCATCGACCTTGTCTGAAATTCTTAACGTCGTTACGCAAACAACCTTCGGAGAAAATTGAAAAGGCGTAAAAATAGCCTACCATGACACAATTTCACTTAAAAGCGCGCCCTTATAACTTCATAATCAAACAAGATCACAAGCCAAAAGAGATTCGGTCGAATCCGGCTGGATATTGTGAAGCAACAAGCAAAAACGCGAATGGAGCTTATGATACATTATAAAACCATTAACTTTCCGATGGATGGCTGGGGCATTGTTTGGGATAAAGGGCAAAAATGTTAGGTACTTTTCCATTCTGAAAGTCACGAAAATTGTGTTAAGTGTACTAAAATTGGAAACGCGAAAGGACTTTAGTTAACGGCAAATACAGGTGAAAAGTCGCAACAAAAAATAAATTTCCTCGCGTATCTACGTGGAACATAGAAACTTAAACAAGATGAATGCACCTACAAAGTCTTTGAAAAATGAATTCTATTTTTCAGTGCAGATACCTTGCTGGAGGTAATCTCTGCAGCGCCGAACTGAATGAATTCCATTCCTCCCAATTTATAAGGTTTCTTGCGCGATTCGTCGAATTTATGCAAAACTGCTGCTTCGGTTAATAATCCGAAGTGTCTAAGAAGAAGGGGATTTTTTACGGCAAAATAAGCACCGGGTCCATTAAAAATTTTCTATAATTTCGAGCTTTTACATCATTCCTTCTACAATCTTTTTCCATTATAAAGTACCCTTGTCTGAATTAAGAGACAGATACCGACAAACTTCGTAATAAAAGTTCGTTATGAAATATTGGCAAAGTTTTAAGTTCAAAATTAGGTACTTATTATAAGAGAAAGTTCTAAAAATTTTCCTGTAATTAAATAAATATCGATTGCAGCACGGACAGAAGCGACCACTCTTGGCATTCTTTATTCCGGAGGCAACTTTTGTTAACTCCGCTTTCAAGTAGGAATGTCTAGCGTCACCACTAGAAGACACTTGAGGTTGACAGCGAAGCTTAGAAACTCTAATAAGTTGTACATGTCGAGATTTGCACGAGTTTAAGTGGAAACCTCTCGTGTGCATCATCCCGAGCTCACGAGATGTTACCAAATCACAATCAGCTTTCGAAGTTTGTTTAAGCAGAAGGAAAATAGAGGGTTAACCAAAACTAAGTTGACATTTCGTAACACCGTAAAGTAATAATAAAGTGCGTACAATTAGGAGAAGCGCTGAATATCAAAACATGTCTTAGCCTACCTCATACGACACTTCACGTTGACAGTTTACTGAATGGGATGTTGTGACATTTAGCAACGAATTGTGAAACGCTGCATTTTAAAGGTTCATACAGAATATTTAATATTGCAATTTCATTATTATTCGTGTTATCCATGTAACTACAAGAAACTAGTCTGTTTGGGGTTGAAACTCGAATATTTTTACGATCATACCGATTTTATCCTTGGAAAATGTTACGTTATTATATTATAATAATCAAATTATCCCAAATGAATTAAAATGATCCTGTTGTTAGAGTTAATAAATTCCATTAACACACACTTTATCTTCGTTATTAAACTATTGCAACAGGAAAGCTGAATTTATTTAAGTGGATTTAACAGTAAGTCAAACCGTATAAAATAAATATGGCTCTATGATTTGTGTCGAACGTACAGACAAGTTACTAAATTTTAACTCCCACTTTAAACTCTTCGCATAAATATGATAATATTTAGGTAAATGTATGGTGACCACTAATATAAAATTCTTGCTAGAGGTAGTATAATTGTCAACGTTTGACATCAATCGTAGATAACTACTTACATTTTCACAAAAATATATTCTGCTCACATACACTTCAATAAGATGAATTGGCCAGCGTTGTTTAGTAGAGAAAGGCAAAGGAATGGGAAAAATATAAACAGTAATTAAAGATAAATGGAACTGAGAATTATTTAATATTTCTATGATACGCTGTGACGTTCGGCCACATTATTGAACGTACCCTGTATGCGCGACATTTATAAAACTTTCTGCAAACGCAGTTTTAATCCGAGTCTTCACACAGTGTTAAGTGCGAGGGAAAGGCTCCAGTTCTCGACCTGAGTGTTACGCAGATTAAAATTACCCTCGGGCGTCCGAATCAATGTAATTTACCAATAGGTAATTACTTTCGCTTTGTACGGTACGTCCGAAAAAGAGGAATAATATTTGGTTTCCCAAAAATTCCGAAAATAACGTTTAAAGTACCGATTTGGGAAATTTCGTCGTAAGACGTAATACAGAAAAGTCTCTCAAAAGCAAGCCGTTTCGAGAGAAGCAACTGTAAAAACTACACCCAGAGACTGACTCAAGCTTTATACCCCCTGAAGGGCAAATTTTTAATCGAAAAATGTTAATTTTCAAAACCTTTGTTAGCCACGCTTCAGCTGTTCCATTAAGTTTACCGAGGAGAAGGCCCCTTGTGAAGTCACCGTTTATTGTACAATCCAGTGAAATCTGTTTATAATTTAGAATGATTTATTAGAAGAATTTTACCGGCATAAGAAACTACTGCGTGTACAAGGTCTTTCTGCAGTATCATTATGTGAGGTATTAGCTTAGATTAAATTGTTTTGGGTTCACGCGTACATAACCGTTTTTTATTAATATTAAAATCGTTTATTTCAAACTGTTTGCTTTTTTTTAAATAATGTTTATCTTTGTTCGTTACCAAATTATAATCATTTAACCATTTTAAATGTGTTTCTGTACGCTATTATAAATTTAAATAAATGCATTTTTAAACTCAACTCTTATTTTCTTTTGGCCTTTATTAAAAGTAATATGAAGATTCATGTAAGGACAGAGGAGAGTCATTGTGGCAGCCCTTTGTTTACACGGCTAGTAAATTCATATTTTTTTTATTAGGAACAATTGCGTGAAAAAGTAAGTTCCATCATGTACAACCTTCGGATTGACCGTTCAAAGTAACGTGGAATTTGAGCAGTGCCGGATCTAGTGATACTCCCGTGACGCGCTCACTCATTACGACTTTATGCAGAATTTGATAAAATTTAAGCGCGGTGTATATTAAAAATGAACCCCCCTCCTCCTCTGAGCTACGCTAGGGTATACAATCGTTGATGTGTCACAATTCCGTTCAAGCCCACGGCAAAACACAACAATTTAAATGCAGTCGGAATAATATATTATAATTCTGGTGATGTTAGTAGATACATTTTTGGCGCAGTCGGTAAGACATAGCTCTCAGCAAAAACGCTAGAAAAAATTCCCTATTTGATTGCAGTGGATACAATTGGTTTCCATTTTGGCACAATCGGTAGAATAAGTTATAATTTGACGCAGTTAGTAAATTAAATACTAACATTGGCACCCTCGGTAGAACAAATAATTTTATAGTGATTTTGATGTGAAATTACAATTATTATTCAATAAATATAAATTTTAGTACTGTTGGTAGGAACAACCTGCAGTTTTGGCACAGTCGGTAAAATTCCATTTCTGGTGCAGTTTTGCTGCAGTCGATAGAGCAAACTACAATTTTGTTGTAGTTGGCATGAAATATTACAGGTTTTTGGTAGAATTGGAGGGAATGAATTTATTTTTTGGCGCATATACTGAATAAAAAGGTTTTTATCATCGTCGGTAAAATAAATCATAAGCAGAACGTCATCGTTAAAATAAATTGCAATATTTAGAGGATGCGTAACATCAATTTCAATTTTGTGGTGACTAATAAAAGAAATGTATAACGGCCACAGAAATCTATGAAATTATTCTCATTTGCGTTGCTCTTATATTGCCATTTTTCACTATTGTCCTGTTTATAGACACCTTCCAACACCTTCGCAAAATAGTACAGTACAATATTTTGAGCAAGTTCTTAAACGAGGTTTATAAATTGCTAATTGAAGATTTAAAAATGTAATTTTTCAGAAAAGCTCAACCAATCAAAACAAATCAAGTAACACTACAAGATTGACATTAAACTACTAAAATATCAAAACAGTAACAAATATAAAACTTTATCTTTCACATTCTCTGTAGTTCGTTTGTAGATCGAGGTAACTCTCTTGCAGTACCAGGTCCATCCAAATATACCCTGTTTGTATATGTTTGTATAGTTACGTTTTCGTTGATTTGTGGGATTTTTCTTTATCCCACGTTCTTATATTTTGAAAACTAACGTACAAACGAAATCGACCCGTGTCAGAGAAGAAATTTAAATTTAACGCATTATTGCGTCGATGCGATATGTCTCAAAGGGGTTTTCCATACCTCCACATCGTTGATTTACCACAAAAATGAGATTGTTGTACATTATTTTAGAGAACATTTGAAGGGGCTAAACCATCCTTATTATCTCCGACAGTCGGGCAGCTTTCAAAGCATTGAATTCTGATCAGATTAAGTCAAAACTTGTCTGGGACTGCCTTCGTAGTCTCCTAACACTGGGAAACTCTAACAAGGTAAAACCTGTGTGAGTGCCAGGCCACAGAGGCATAGAAGGAAATGAATACGCAGATAAACTAGCAAAACTGGGATCTGAAACACCGTTTACAGGACCTGAACCTGTTGTCGGTCTAATTAAGCCGACAGTAAGAGGGGCAGTTAAAGAATGGATCGTAAACAAGCATTCGGAACACTGGAGACTCTCACCTCGACAAAGCAAAGCTATGATGGGCAACCACCACCACAAGCTTACCAAAACAGTGCTACAACTTAGTAGGACTCAAATTGGAGTAGTGACAGGACTCCTACCGGGACACTGGCACTTCAGACAACACCTCTACAACATAGGGCTATTTAACGAAGATTCTATATGCCGGCTATGTGGCGAAGAAGAGGAAACAGCCTCCCCCATAATATTCTAATGCGAAGCCTTAGCTCGTAGCAGATATCAAATCTTTGAGGGCACTAATCCCAACGAGATATAACCGCAAGCCAGTCTGATCAACAAACTCCTAGACCTGATAAAGGGGACGGATCTATTTGACAGCGACTAGCGACAGAAGGGGATGCACAATAGGCCCAAGAGGCCGCAGTGTCAAAGGGCAGAAACACCCTCCTCGTACAAACAATCTACATAGACACCGCTTTGAAGGTACGGTACGAATGCCCATAAATATGTTTATAGAGGTGAACAACAGTTGTCCGATGTTAATTTCATCTTCACTTAAGCTGTAGGTCCCGGTGGAGACAGGGTATAAAAGTAGTTTCACATTTTCCAGTTATTCCCACACGATGTATTGTTTTACTTTACTACCAATATGTAAAAATAATTCTAGAAATTCCAACTGCAATTGATCAAATAATATATATTGAATATTCACTCAGTATCGATTTTTTCTATCAATTTCAAATACAAATTCCATCCTTTATTTTTTATTTAATGTAAAAACACCATTATAAAACTTTGCAATATAATTACGCCGACATTACACGAATTCTGAGTATATTCAAATATATTTGTCAAAAATATCAAACTGATACAGGCTTTACAAAACAAATATCATTTCTGGTTTACATCTCACCTTGCCTGATTTTTAGTACATTCCTGAAATTATAAACTTGCCGTTTTTATTTATTTCTACTCTCATTAACGGAATACTCGTTTTTTATTTCAATATTTACTTAATTAACTTAATTACATTATTAAATTGCTCATCAGAAATGTTTGGAATTCCAATCGTCTTTGAGCTGTGAAACCCCACCGACTTCCAAGGATTCGCTGTGATAAATTTCTTACTGCGCGGATGTTGGGCTTTATTGCAACGTTTCGTTTTTGCCCAATTTAATTTTTAGGCCTTTTAATCGTAATTCTTACAAAGGGGATATAAAACAGTCAGGCCGAATTAAATGAAAATGCCAAATAGATTCCAGAAACTGGAGAACGATAGAATAATCATAAACTTGGATAATTCGCGTCTGTTGTTTATCGGTTGCTAACTCGACCAAAACAAGAATTGATTCTTTTAATTTCTTTTTTCTACGCCCGGAAGCCTCTAAAAGCGAAAATAAAATGAAAGAACGAAATAATTATAGCCCCTTTGAGCCTTTCCCATTTCATGAAAAAGATCTAAATTTGAGCTTAACGGTAATATTCGTTTTGATGCTTTAAAGAAGTCAGAAAGCGCGAGTTTGATTATCAATGTATTCAAACTTCCAACCCACTGTTGATAATATTGAAAATATATAATATTTGAAAACCATTAAATATTAATATTTTTGAAAATTTTCTAAATTTTGAGCTAGAGATATGATATCCTTCTCCAACCCAAACTCCATTCGCTTCCACTTAAAAAGATTCATTCTTATGATCTAATTGGACCTTGCGTTCGACATTTTAGCAAATAGATCCAACTTGCTGTGTTAGGGTTAAACATTAGGAAATCATTCTAAACAAAATTTTCTTTTTTCAGTTACTTTGTATTTTCTAATTTGAGGTTAGTCGAAATAACTTAATTTGAATCACTGAGGAAGTGAAGAAGCAACGTTTAATTCATTTCAACCCTAAAAATTATGTGGAAAATACTATTACCAAACTTTGTGAGCAAAAAACAGAATAAAAATATTCCCTGCTTGTTTAGAATTTATCCGAATTCCTGCAGAATTTCTTAGTAATTCCGCAAATACGTAAAATACCATCTGAAAGAACTTGTTGCTCATCTTGAATATGCTGATAGGACTACTCAAGGAACAATCGAGGTTTCTGGAATTTGACTTCGAGTTCAGTCTCCCTTTGTGGCCAAGAACCCGATTTATTTAACTGCACGAACATCCTGGATTGAATCCAGACTCTCTGTATCGCCATTGAGCGAATAAGGCACATTAAATCGCTCAAAATATGTTTAGCAGCGGGCGATGAGTGGGAAAGAGAAAAGGTTACAGAGTTCGATAAGAGCGCCTCTTGATCCATGCACTTGAATCCGACATCTTTACAAGCCCTTTGTTCACAAGTCCGTGCTCACCACTTCTGCCAACCTATTGTTGGTTTCTCCCCCAAAAATTCGGTTTTTATCGAGCCCGGAGAATTTTTATTACGTGCGGAATTCGCATCGCAATATTTAAGCTAAACGCATTTCGAAGTGCCCGTTATAATAATCGTTATCTCTTGAGGACCGTGTAGGCCCTGGAATTTCTATTTTAGCACCACCTTTGATTTTCCCCCGCAGAACACAAACTTGTATTAATAAGTAAACCGTTAGAAGTATCAACCAACTACATTTGTGGAGTTGAAGAATTTGTTCGTCTGCTTAGAAGTACTAAAGTGTTTATATATCCAAAATAAAACGGACTACACAGTTTAGAGCTTCATCATTCCTAGCTCATTACATTTTAATTTCTGAAGCTTATCCTGCGCTCATGGTAGCTTCCATGCGTTAATAACAATAAAAATGATAAACGCGCGATATAGGTACATTTTCAGGGTCTGATTTAAGTGATCCACCAAAATTATTACTATTTTGGAATTTGGTATAATTTATATTTTTGATCAAGGAAAGCCCAATTATTTAATATTTTATTTTGTTGAAATTTTTATGTGAAAAAGTAGACAACAGCCCAAGGGTTTCCCATTTTAAAATTTCTGAGCCCTCCTTTTACAACACGTATAAAATAATCTCACAATGCTAAACCTTCGAAATTCAAAATATTTAATAAATGATTATTGTTGTATAATGAACACGTAACAATCCTATTACATTGAAGGTTTCTATTCTAGAATTTTCGATATCTCATTATTATTATACCACAAAGAGGAAATATTTGTTAATTGGAATGCTTACTACTTCAGAATTTCTGATGATTCGTAATTTGCATAAAAAAAACCCAATTCATATTATAATTTCTGGAAATAAGAAACTGATTTTTTATTATTATTTTCTGTTTATGTTATTATCTTTGCGTTGGGGTGGTCCAATGATTAGAGCACTGGGCTCCGGTGAGGAAGATCGGGAGTTCAATTCACTGACTCGTTTCCTGGTGAACGGCCTACCCAACCGCTTTAAAAATTGGGTACATGAGTTCAAACGAACAAGGGATAATACTGCGGTTGCAGTAATGCCCACCACGTAACAACGTGTCAATTATAATTATAATTTGTCATGACACAGTCGGATGTGAGAGCAAGGATACGGGAGCTCCTACCTTTCGCCTTGCAAGCCAAACTCCTGTAGAGTCTCAGCATTATTATTATTACATTATCTACTCATTAATATTATATCATGAACATGAAATAATCTTAATACAATGCACGGCACCTATTGGAATCACGAATAATGTGTCTTTTGGGTTTTGTCATCTTTTCCGCAAAGAACGGTCCGGACGTATACGACTATGTAGAGAAATCATCGTTTATATCATGACTATGTTTTATGTTATTAACTTGCCCTTAGAATTATTTCAGTTCACTAGTAATAATCTTGTTTGCATGCATTTTTTTGTTTGTATTTTCAAGCTCGAGAGGTATTGGACCAACCCCTCTCTCTCTCTCTCTCTCTCTGTCGTAAGTTAACAGCCTTAAGAGTGGTAGGCAGCAGCTAACTCAGTTCTAATCTAACCCTTTCCAATGGCTGATGTAGAAAAGAGATGTGATCTAACCTTAAAACAACAATTTAACAGTTTAGAACAGATGATAAGTTGCCGAATTGCACAATTAAACATGTCCCAGTCCGTTTTGTTAAAATTAAAAAAAATATTCTGGAATAAAAACGCTGCAAAAACAAATAACAATTTAAACGCTAAAGAAATTGCACTGGGAAAGACAATCAAGTGGCAATGGCATTGGAACTCTGATTCGCTACTCTCCGTGAACACGCTGCATGTGTAGATGGCCCGTTGATGCTGCAGAAAGTGAAGAACTTGTGAAGAAACGGAAAAGGAAAAGAACATTTTGTTGCGATGGAAGGGTGGTTTCTTTGTTTATTATTATCAATCGGATATTGTAATCAAAAACCCTAAGTAGCAATGTGATCGCATTAAGCGGCGTGCCCGGTATTGTGAATTTGCAGAAATTCGAAATCCTTCTTGTATACGAATTTCCAAGAATTCCTGATTATTATATTACAATAAAAAATAATATTATTCAAAAATTTTTTAAACTATATAATTCTTTTTATTTTGCAATTTCTAGTACTCTAAATTTATATCAGGAGCATGCCTCTAAGCTAAGGTAATAAAGTTACTGAAATGTAATTAATATCTAAATTCTAAACCATGTATAACAATACTAATTGTTGATCTGGTTAATTCTTAAATAAAAAAAAAATATCAGGAGCATAAGATAAACATAATGATTCCAGTATTTAATAATTACAGAAAAGGTTCTTATTTTGAATTTGTTCATATTAATATAACACTCTTTATCTTGTAATTCTAAATTGGTTGAATTTTAAACAGTTTTAGTTTTTAAATTATTCGAAATTAATCGCAAACTAATTTGTAAATGCGAAATTCCGCATTTAAAAGTATCGGGGAATAGTTTTCCCGGTATGGTATTTCAGCTAGTTGAGGTTTTGGTGTTGTCATATTTAATTAATGTTATTGTTAGAGCGAACAGGCATAACTAAATCACAATTTTTTTGAAGGTATTTAGAAAAACTCAGTGAAGATAGCCATTGTAAGAAAAAATGGGGCAGTTGACAGTGATGGAGGCACATGAAGATTTAGAAATTGTATGAAGGAACAATGGTAGTTTTTAAACGGAGCCAAGTTTGCTAATAATTGTTTATCCTGCGGAAGCTGGAAATCAGAAGCAATATGTTGTTTGACTGGTCCTATACGGGGGGGGGGGGGCTGCCTATTACAATCTGGGCAAAAATAATGTTTTAGTAGTTCGAATAACCGAGACATCAAATTGATTTGTCTTAGCAGACCAACTCTGTAAATCATGATCATAAAATAATCTCAAAAGTATGATTTTTTAAATCCTAAACGTTTCCATTGAATATTTCATCCCAATTTTTATGTCGAAACATAATACAATATAAATATGTATAAAAATGTAGTCTATTTTGGTACATTCATTGGTATTTATTACAAACATAAAGTAATTTAAAACTGTGAAATATTGCCATTTTCAAACAGTTTTCTGTTTGAAAATTTAGAAATTCATAGTTATCAAATGATGACAAAAAAACATCTTGAAAATTTAAATTTTTTATGTCTTTTGCTTTCTATCTTAAAAACTTTGTGAATTCACGTTTTTATATTTTTTTTTATTAATTATAAATTTGTACATTTTACAATCATATTTCACATACAATATTTTATATAGAATTTTTGGAAATTTAGAAAGACGTTCTATTAGGGAGTTTCTGCTATATCCTCGTTTTATATTAGCAATATGCCACCTTCGGAAACTTATTATTTTTTGGATATCCAAACGTTTTCAATCGGGAACATAAAATAATCAAACACTTTAAAATCCTTGACATTACCAAATCTCAATTAAAATGAGCATATTTAGTATTCGTTTTCAAAACTGCGTAGACACCACATTCAGAACCGGATTTGAACATTCTTGAAAACCGCGATCTTTTCAGGCCCCCTTACTTTAATACTAGACATCTTAATCAACCCAATTAAGTTGTCACTCACTTTGCTTTGGGAAGTTAGAAACGCATTTGAATAATACGTCTCTCGAACTCCGGGAACGAATCCAGTCCGGGGCCGCCCAAATCACGGCGCGTCATTGTTTTTGGCGAAGAGTTCAATGGTGGAGAAAAGGACGGGCGGACGGGACGTGCAGTTTATCTGGGGAGCTTAGCTGTGGTTGAACTAAGACAGTCCTATAATGAAGTCCGCTTGAGCCAGCTGCGGTTACAGAAGATTTGGACGAGAAATGTTAGGACCTACCTGTATTAGAGGGGACTAAGATCTAAGGACCGAAGGAAATTTAGAACTTCCTTCGAATTCTGTCCTTGCGGCTTGAACGTTTGATGTAGGATATTCTAGAAATGGACGCGCTGGGAAAAATTGATAGTTGTGATTAAATTTGCGAATTGAAATTAATCAGATATCAGTTAGGCTTGAATTAAATTGGTTGGTGGATTGATTGAAGCGAGTAGGGGTTATATCTCCTACTAAAGCGTAATGTTTATTTCTTTAAAAATCCATTAAATTTAGAGATTGTTTATTTTGTTTAATGAAGGCCGCAACATAAATATTCGTTGAAAACAAGAGGACCACCAGTAGGACAATAAAACCATTAATAAAGTTCGTTAAAAAAGATCGTCTAAATAAAATGGAAAAGTTTTATTCCAAAAAGACCATCAGAGAGACATCATCAAAACAAATATCATCTTTGGATTTACAATTACTAACAAAGTAGCAGATAATTACGAAGCTTATTTCAGAAATTAAATGCCATTTAAAAATGCTCGCCGCATGAGAGGCACAGTCAATTTGGTGCATTGTGGGGATGCTTTAGTGGTTGATGAGCTAGCCACACGTCATACATCGTGGTGCTGTCACTGTATTCGAGTATATAATAATGAACTGAAATGAACCCTACGATTGAAAATTTCTCTAAGTGTGAAATGCATGTAGAAGTGTTTTCTCGATGCATAAACAAAAACGCTGCCGAAACTTACCAAATATGCGAGGATTATGGTCCAGGCATCACGAGTAAAGGAACGACATTAGTGAAGGAATTTCAAAGATTGCCGAAAGCACAGCATGACGAAGAAGGAAGTGGGAAATTTTCAGTTGTCGATTACGATTTTGCGAAAAAGTTTGCAAAAAATTTGGTGAAGATAGCCTTCTAAAGATTTCGGAAATGGCTACAAATTTTCCTAAAACTGCACGTATAATACTGTATGAAATTGTCGTAAACAAGCTACAATACCACAAATTTGTGCTACGTGGGTAAATGACGGATGTTCACAAACACCAGCGAATGCCTTCTGCACTAACTTTCCTGCATCGTTACGACACTGATTGCGATGATTACCTGAATTGTGACTGGTGACGAGACTTGGTTTGGTACACAAACGTTGAAACAAAGCAACAAGCAATCCAGTGGAAGCACGCGGGATCCCCCAAACCCAGAAAGTTCAGAAAGAAGTTCGAGAACTGACGGCTTAACCGATACTGTTTTTTGCGACAAGGAAGGTGTAGTGTTGGTTGATTTCCAGGAACGTGGTGCAACAATCAATGCAGACGTGTATGGTGACACCCGAAGAAAGTTGAGAAGGATGCGAGAAAGCGAGGTTTGCTGACCTCTGACGTCGTGTTTTTGCACGATTACGCCCGACCGTACGCAGCGGTTTGCACTGTACAACTCTTTGAGCAATTGTTCAATCATAGCCCCCAATACAGTCCCAACTTAGCGCCGAATATCTATCGCCTTTTCCTCCATCTTAAAATAAATAAATAAGGACCCGCCACCGCTTTGACGACGACGATGATCGCAAAACGACAGTACAAAAGCGGTTATAATAACAGGCGTATAATCTATCAACTAGTATAACTTAACATATGCACATAACCTAACTTAAAACTAGATTAGCTTTTAACATCTTGAAAAACGATTAGCAAAAATAATAATGTGGAATGGTTAGATTAATTTAGATTATATTGTGTTAAATAAGTCAAATTAATTGGTCCTAGTACCTAGGTCATTTGCTCGCACCGTTTGGTTGCCACCATGTCCTCGCCCCCGTTTGCTCGCCACTAATTGCTCGACAGCCAAATTGCTCGCAGTATTAAGTGTAACTACACCAACTCAGTAAAACTAGTTTATATATTGTTAGGCACCTTCGTCTTTAAAATAATTTAGCACATATTTTTATTGATAATTATAACCTTTACTTTTACTTTCCGATACGATAGGTATAGAGAAAGTTTTTTTTTATATAGAATCTGATCAAATTCTTCTGAAACCATTTTGGAACTGGAAGAGGAAGTTATTTATATTCTTTTGGGGGATTCGTAATTTTGATACTGGAGCGCTAAGAGAAATCGAGTAATTTTTTGTAATTTAAGAGCGATACGATTCTTTTTCAAGTTTCAGATACTTAATTGTAAATTCCAATCAGTACTGCGCAAATAATCAATGTTTATTCTTTAAAAGTAAACTTTGAACCAATAAAATAACACTGAAAAAACAAGGGTTTGTTCATAACTTAGCTATTAAATATGATAACAAATAAAATTACTTTTCTTCAACATGAGATGGTCTGGGTGGGTGGGTTTATTAATTAAAATTTTTGGAAATTTTTAATTTTATTAGTAACAGAAAACCAGAACAGGCAACCCTGTTTTGCTTATCAACATTCCTCAAAGTAATGTAAGAGTTTGAGGATTACCAACAGAATATGGTAATAAGTGGACGCGACTGCCTCCCTGGACTTTCCCATACTGGAAACTGTTCATATCATCTTTATTTCAA
>JABXWE010027429.1:0-11823 GCA_014611495.1 Limonius californicus | reverse complement strand
CGTCCATTAATACCCTTGTCTCACGATCCTAATGATCTCACCTATCTTACTCCTGGACATTTCTTAATCGGCGATCATCTGAAGTCGCTGCCCGAAGTTGACTTATGTGCCGAACGCATCAACAAATTGTCAAGGTGGCAATATACTCAGCGTTTGCAGCAAGAATTTTGGCGCAAATGGAGTCGCGATTATCTACAGGAGCTACAACGTCGCCAAAAATGGAGAGTTTCTGAAGGTCCGGCTCTTCGTCCAGGAGATCTTGTGCTGATTTCTGAAGACAACGTCCCTTCTCGTGCTTGGAAGCTGGGGCGCATCATGGAAACTTATCCCGGTGCCGACGGTGTGGTTCGGTCGGCTAGTGTTAAAACCGTGGGTGGTTTGTTTAAGAGACCGGCAGTGCGACTGTGCTTACTTCCGAGCGTTGTTTAGAAAATTACTTTTGTTTGATAGTTAAAAATTGTTGTTATTTTCACATACATATACATATATTTTTGAAATTGTTTCATTTTTCGCTATTATATGCTACATTATATATACTTACTTTATATAATTTATATTATTGAAATATGTTATTTCAAGGGAGGCGGCTTATGTAGCGTCTCGTTTTTGAATAAACGCGCGAAATTGGGCTTCTAGTGCTTTAGAAGTTAGATGTCTTGTGGCTCTCAAAGCGGGAGCACGCGCTTGTCTGTAACCAGTATTTAAATACACTTAAATTCATTTATAGTTGTTGTTTTTCTATTAAAGTACGGTACGTGTTAGAGCGATTCTATCAGCGTACCCAACAGACGATGTTGAAACTCGAAATACAGAACCTCCATTGCCAGCGTTTGACAACATTACAACTGAAGCAGATAAAAGTGATCAAGCGGGTCAGATGATGAGTGGGAGCCTGAAAATAACGAAGTCGAAACCGAAATTTCGGAGGAAAGCGATGAATCTGAAGAGCATAAAATGAGTATGGATCAAGAAAATGGTCAAGAGGATCTTCAAGAAGAGTATCAGGAAGATAGCCAGGAAGATCCTACTAATATTGACGACGCAAATCAGCTAAGACAAACAGGAGTTTGGCATGGTAAGGATCGAACTGTATGGACAAAACAATGCGTTTAGGGCTACTGCTTATAATCTTATACGCTTTTTACCTGGCCTTGTTGGTGATGCGAAACATAATCCTCCAAGTAATGCTCTTGAAGCATGGAATGTTCTAATCAGCGACGAAATGTTACAGTCAATTGTAGAGTGGACTAATCAAAAAATATCGGCGATGAATGTTAGTTATACTACATCAATAAAACTTCGTTCTTCATTCATTTGTGAAACCAATCTCTCAGAAATCAAGGTGTTAGTGGGTTTGCTATATTTACAAGGCATATTTAAATCAAACCACGAGGATTTACGTTCAATGTGGAACATAGATGGAACGGGTAGAGACATTTTCAACTGTACCATGACTTTGGCACGATTCTATTTTTTGCTGAGTTGTTTGCGTTTTGACGATCAAGAAACAAGATCTGAAAGAAGGAAAATATCCAAAGTACCACCGATTCTAAAACTTTTTGAGAAGCTTATTACTCGATCAACCAACAGCTACACTCCTGGTGCATATTTGACGATCGATGAAATGTTAGTACCGTTTCGGGGTAGGTGTAGTTAGTGTAGTGCGGAATTAAAATTCAAATTCTGGCTGATGCAAAGACATATTATATGTGTAAAACTGAAGTTTATTTGGGGAAAAGCATCGTAAACCAACCCAAGAACCCCTCGCCGTATCCCACGCAAGTTGTCAATCGTTTGGTCAATCACCTTCCTTTGAAAAGTAACCGGAATATAACAGCTGATCATTGGTATTCGTCAGTGGAGACAGTAAACGAGTTGCAAAAACATAATTTAACTTACGTTGGAACTCTGAAAAAAAAATAAAAGACAGATATCCCATGAATTTCTGCCAAACAAAAAACGTCCAGTACTTTCATCTCTTTTCGGATTTCAAGCGAAAGTTACTTTGGTCAGCCACGTTCCTAAGAAGAGTAAAGCCGTTGTTTTGTTATCAAGCATGCATCATGACTCCTATGTGAATTCAGTTTCGAAAAAGCCAGAAATAATAGAATTCTACAATTCAACTAAAGCTGGCGTAGATGCTCTGGATCAGAAATGTGTTGCTTATTCTACGTCTCGAAGGACCCGTCGTTGGCCACTGGCGATTTGCCATTGCATTTTAAATGTGAATGGGGTTAATAGCAGAGTTCTGTACCAATTTTCACCAAATGGCAAGGAGATTATACGATATAATTTCATCAAACAGCTCGGAATCGCCCTTTGCAAGCAACTCATGGAGATCCGCATGAATAATAAACGCATCCCATGTCATCTTCGACAACTGATTGCCAAGAAGCTTGGTACTTCACTAACAGTTGAAACGGTCCTTGAGGAAGATATTTCCAGGTCCAAAAGAGATGCGCTTTTTGCCCTCCTACAAAAGGACCGAAAATGCAGCATGTCCAAAAAACCACATTGTATGACATGTGCCACAAAAGTTTGTGCAAACTGTTTTGAAAACTAAATATAGGCATTTAACGTTTGTTCATTATATTACCAAATACTTTTTGTAAGAATTAAAGTTTTATTTGATTTTGTTGCTAACATTTTTTTATTTTTTTCCTTGGGTCCCTTGGACCCTGGCGTAGTACGAGCGGACTAAATATAGTTGCATAGTAGTCAAGGGTTAAATTGAGAAAATATAATACTTTGTTCGTTTTCTACTGGTTTTTCTTAAAAATACTTACCGTTTCACGGTACAGGAACAATGTCGTACCTTGAAACAAAAACCTTTCTTTACATTTTGCTACACAGACTCGACCAAACATAAGGAAATCCAAATTTTTGCTCCTAGAACTATCTGGATTACTGTGAGGTGTTGGCACCAGAGACAATGCCATATTGATGAATTTCGAAGTGCGATTACCAAACAATGAAAAAGTGTTCCAAGGTACAACAGTCTCCCCTACACCTTCCTCCTCTTCGTCCTAGGTTGCCCGCTGAACTTTCACATTTCTGAATTATGTTCTCCTAGTAAAGAAGATTACCGACCCCTGTGTTAAAGCTACGTGTACAAGAAGCTAAATAAACGTCGCGCATACAGTGTGCGTTCAATAAAAGCAGCCGAACGTCACATGCTTAACTATTGTTTCCATTATCCTCCTTATCTCTATTCCTAGATAGCTTGTTTTCGACTATCAAACTTGTAAGTCTTTTCTCATCTCCCTTTTATTTCTATGTTCTCTTCATCCCACTGCTGTTTACTTCCGAAGACCACAGATTTCTTTCTTGTTTCGCTTTCCCATACTTCATGTAATACTTTATGTATATTTTTTCTTATTTTTCTAGTAGGTCTAATGGCCTGTTACTTCGTCAAACCTTATGTTACTCTACAGTACTTCTCTAGGCTCTCTAGCGTATTCAATAGTTTTTACGTTTTTACTCATCTTACGATATCCTGTGTGTTACATTAATTCCACTCTTATACTATATTTTCACTCTACTTGTGGTTAACATAAACTTATTATTCCATTGTATATCTTTCAGATATCCACATACAATGCAGCCTTTATATTCGTACACTATTCGTACCAAGAGGGTGTTCTAATTTCGATTTATGCGAATGCTAAATCTATTTTTTCTTAAAGAAATAATTAAGTTGGATTAACCAGTTTCAGACCCTCAGATTAGTGGTTATTCCATAATACTTAATGATAAACGCATATATAAAAACTGTAAAACCAATGTACATGTAACAAAAAAAGTTTATTTTTTACTTAAAAACCTGTTCAAGGTTGCTTGTCTTCACGAATTTCAAAGTTTTCTAAAACTGTTGATAACATTATCATTGAACGTGTTAATGCTGCTGTTGAATACTTCAATGTTAGGATGCCATTTTCTACCAGACTCTGCGTTTGCTCACATAGTAACACAGTTCCTTAATTTCTTTAGAGGGAATGCTCACCTAGTCATTTCCTCCTCCTCTGAAGAAAGTTTGACAGTCATTTCCTCCTGCTGTTTCTTGTGCACTTGTTCAGTCACCAGCTAATACTTGTGGTCTTCCACCAAATATTTCATATCCACCAAACCCATGGTCTTCCCAGGCACAAAATATCGTTCACCACTGCAGCTTCCTGTTTAAGTTCTGCCTCAAGATTTTAGAAGCATCTGCCTGACAGACCATAACTTCTTCCCTTCAGGCATCTGTTAGGTGTAGTGAACACCTATGTAGGTGTTAGTATTTAAGTTGGTATTATTTGTAATAAGTTAAGTTGGCAGCATAACGTAACTGCCCTCCAGTATTGTATAAAGAGTTCTGAATAAACTCCTGAACACGGAAGTTGTTATTATTATCGCAGCCCAAGATACAACAGCATCCTTAAATAATGGAGAATATTGATATGGTTCTTCCAATAGTCCTGAAAGTTAGCTCTGTTTTAGAAGTTACTTCGAAGTACCTTGGGAAAAGTGCTTTTGTATACAGCTTCTTGAAGTTTGAAATGATCAGCTGATCCATTGGTTGGATTAGAGGGAATGAACACGCTTGGATGAAGCTGTATTCAACAGCTAAATTTTCGTTTATGGCTAGAAGGTGAGCAGGAGCAGTGTATATTACCACAAGGGTTTTGAATGGTGAATTGTTCTTCTGCAGGTACTTTTGCAAACTTGGGGCAAACACTTCATGAATTCATTCAGTGAAGAACTACCTTGTTACCTAAGCTTTACTAACGCGAAGCCCTTTAGGACAGACCACGTACACGTGGTACGGTCCGAATTCAAGGCAGACATACGAATGCCGAGTCGAATTTTAAACGCGAAAGTTGAACGAATGCCGAGTTGTACGAGTAAAGACACGGACGAATGGCGGGGTTTTACTGAATATTATATGTTTATATCCTCTACCTTTTTTCTGTGTTCTGGCTTCAAATGTTTCTTCTGTTATTCGCTCGTCTTTATTCAACGTAAGTGTCCCAACCAACTCCGTTTCCTTTCCTCTATTACTCTTTCTAACGATTTTATGCTTAGTTCTATCAGTGTTCTATTTTTTACCCTATCTCTTCTTGTAATCCCTTCGATTTTTCTTAAAAATCTCATTTCAATAACTGTCGACCTGCTTTTATTTCTTTTGTTTAATGGCCAAGATTTACTGCCATATACAAGTGAGGGTCCCAAAACCTTCTGATATGGTTAGGTTTTTATCTTTTGAGATATTTCTCTTTTCCCCAGGAATGTGGTTCTTTGTATTTTAAAGTCTTCCAGTTTTTCCTATTCTCTCTGTTGTTTCCTTATCTATTTTCCCATTTTCTTCTATAATTGTACCTATTCCATTACTTTCCCTTCTATTTCGATTTCATGGTATCTTTCATTTGTTGCAATTAGCATGGTTTTAGATTTTACGATGTTGATTTGTATGTTTATTTTCTTTAGTTCTTTTTGATATATTATAAGGTTTCGTTGTTATTTTTCTTTAGATTTTGTTATTAAAACCATTCATCTGCAAACATTTATTTTTCTATTGTTACCGTTTTCATTTTCCATGTTCTTAAACTTTTTATAATTTCTCTCTATAGCGTCGTCTCTAACTATTGAGAACAATAAAGGGCTCACTATGCAACCTTGTTTTAAACCCACGTTTGTCTCGAATTTTCATCACGTCAATTTCTATTCCTCTCTTTTTCAAATTTCCCCAGACGTCAATTCTTCGTACTTTGCCAAAAGCCTTTCTAAGGTCAATTAAGTAAATATGGATTTCTTCTTTTTTTAGCATCTTTTCTCTTATTGTCCTGTGTTTACGTCAGTGGGTATTCGCTGTTTTAGTAGGCCACAAAACTCTTCTTTCGCAATTTTCTGTGATTCCATCTTGTCTTGGAAATTTTCGTAATTTTAGTGTTTTAGTGTTAGAGTAATTTCTTCATTGTTATTGGTTAAATGCTATTCTTTCTATCGCTTTCTATTTGTATTTCTTCCTCGTGTTCTTCTTCTGTTAAATCTTTACAGTACTGTTTCTACCTTTCCATTATGTCTTTCTCTCCCGTTAAAGTATTCCCTTCTTTATCTTTTATATTGCTTAATTTCGATGGTTTCTTTCTTCTTAATCTCGTTATTTGTATGAGTAATATGAAAATTACAGAACGATTACAGAATTACGATAATACAGAAATAGCGGGACGTGATTGGTTTAGAAAAGCAATAAACAGAAAGACATGGAAAATAACATGGGGAAGTCTACATTCAAGGAGTGGATGAACACAAGCTAAACTGAAGAAAAAGACGAAGCTAAGAAAGTTCTAACTAATTAGACCATTATTATTACTGCTTATAAACAAATTTAGATATTTAAGCGAAAATTATTTATTTTTATAATAAGTTAGTTGAAACAATAAAAATAATAGACAAAGGGGCATTTTAATACATTTTATTAATACAATACATGGTGTAAAAAAATATGTTCACATTAGCAAAATAATATGTGAGAAAATCTTTCCAAGCAGTTAAAAAATCGCGGTTGAAGATGGCTTTTAAAATTCAGTATTTGGGCGTTTTGCAATCCAAGATTTGACTGCGGGGAGGGTAATTACATTATCCCTAACTTCCTGCAAATTAGGATAGTCGGCAAGCAAATCTTGCCCGGTATAGCAGTTCAGAGTGTCAAGAAGGCCAGCAAAATAGAAATCGGCCCATGTTAACTGAAACAAGAGGAAAGGAGGCATCATGTAACACATTTATCACTCGTATCTAACCGCTAATCTACTAAAATACCAAATCTACTCTCCAGCAAAAATATTAAGTCTCCACCACGCGAGTATTTGTTAATCAGGTGTACCAGGACTTTGCCAGTGATACTGCAAGGTAGCAACAGCTCCAAATTTTACTTTATTGTAAGAATTGCTCTAGCAATGGTATTTCATTTGAAAGAGCGAGATCTAGGACGCGGTTTTCCAAGCGTCTCTATGCCACATTTTAGCAAT
Organism: Limonius californicus; assembly: GCA_014611495.1. NCBI lineage: Eukaryota > Metazoa > Arthropoda > Insecta > Coleoptera > Elateridae > Limonius > Limonius californicus. The sequence continues at coordinate 4,816 of JABXWE010027429.1, read as the reverse complement.
GGTGTGGCAAGAATGTTGTTACTTTAACAGGGCGTCCTCAGGGGTACAGAACCAATAGATGGCACCGCCGTAGAAAATTCTTTTTTATTTTTACGCATAGAAATTGCTTCCAAAACATTTTTTTACATTTAAGTATTGTAGCGAAAGCCCTCTGTAGTAAATGTGCCAAACTGTATACATAATTCTATTTTCTACATCTCAAAAATGCTCTATATTTATCTATTTAGGTCCGCTATTAGCTGTTGTTGCATTTTAGGAAGCTGTGTGCTCCTTCACTTCAGAGCCTCTCTTTAAGATTTACGTTAAAGTTATATTAATACTTACTACTACTACTACTGTTACTAATCAGAACGCACCCGGAACGTCGAAATTCTTCCCCACTTTGGTACCAGACACGTGCCTGCCTCTTGTTCCTATGTATGTAGGACAGGTGGAAAAATAGCTCAAAGTTTCAGCAACAGTTAGAGGAACACGCAGGCTATATTGTTAACTAGATTATAATGATCATTAAAATTCGCAAAAACGATTATAAAATAATTTATTAATAAAACTTTGGGTATATTCTGTTTACATCATATTATATTAGTTCAAAAATACAAAATAAGAATATTTAAAACTGTTTCAAAGGCATCGTTTCACACAATCACGATTAACATTCACTTTCTGGGCGTTTTGCTAGCCAGGCTTTGATGGCGGGCAATTCGACCACATTCTTCTTGACCAGCTGCAGGTTGGGGTAATCGGCAATCAAATCGCCTTTAATCATGGAGTCAAGATAATCAAGTATAGCAACAAAGAACAAGTCGGCCCACGTTAGCTGTAACAAAAATACATCACGTAACCAAGCTTTCACCACACCTATCCTTTTCTTGTATGCAAATACTTTGAGGTATGCTTCTTTCTTTCAAAAAGAGCTGCAGTTGCGGCTTCAGATTTTTAACAGCAGAGTTTTTAGTAAAAGCAAACGTAGAATAGGAACATTTTTTTTAAATTTACAGATAGGTTATCAAGTCCTCATTGTTTATTAATAGTAAAACGAAAAACATAACAGTGCGCTCACGAATAAACAGCGAACCATATGTACACTGTGATTGTAAATGATTGAGGACAGTTTGAATTTACCGCCACAAATTTTAGTGTATTTCACATGTTGGTTGTGGCTATATCAATATAGGGGCGGGGCTTTTTATAAATACATATTTCATGGTCGCCGTATTTATGATTTCCGCTGGGCATTTTGAACAATTATTGTAAAATATTGTTAAATTAATTTGGAATATTTTCACTTATTGTTTAGATGAAATTCCAAGTTTATTGGGTATTAATTGTTTAAATTAAAAAGATAAAACTATTGATTAAAATCGTTATTAACAATTAATATATATTTCAGTTATCCCTATTTACGACGCCACTGATGAGCAATAAACGGCTGACAGGTTTATTGTATTTGCTACCAACATGACAATAATTTCTTATGGCGGTAAATTCAAACTAGCCCCAATCATTTACAATCACACTGTATAATTTAACTAAATAAGGGTACTTTCCTAAACATTAGTTTACCCCAGGGCTGTGGAGTCGGATTCGAAGTTTAGCGGAAATTTCCGGTAAGTGAAGTCAGAGTCGGAAAAAAATATACAGACTCCTAGTCCATGTTTAAATTTTATTTCGGATTTTAGTCGAATCCAAATTTTAACGCAACTGAATTTGATTTTTACTCAAATTGTGAATCATTATTATCTTTATTATTTTTTCTTTTTAGTATTTAATTTTTTCGAAGTCGAACTACTAAAATAATCAGGACTCACAGTCAGAGTTGTGTCGAATAGTTTTTTTTACAGACTCCTCTGCCTTTGTTTAACCCTCAAACTATTCTACACAAGTAGGGGTAGTTTAGACTAATAAATCTCAAAACATTAATTTAACGCAGCGTCTCGAGTCCCGTTGATAGGCAACCAACAACACACCCCACAGGAAAACGTCATAATTTTGATGATAAGATAAATAATACTACAAAATAGCGCCACCAGATCTGCAAAGAGTTTTAGAATAGCGCTCAAATATAAGTTTCTGTTGTAAATTATCATATACAATATCCCAAGTGTCAGGCATATTACTGAAAATTTTTCCGCGCTGTCGCACAAGTGTTTGTTGCAACAAAAACTGCCCAAGCGCGTAGCGGGCGGGCAGTTTTTAGGGGCAACAAACACGCGTGCAAGGCAGCAAGGAAAAATTTTAAGGATATATGCCTGAACGAGGGGTATTTGTTCAGAGAATTTCGCGAATAAAATAAATTTGACATCAGATATTTTTACTTATGTCATTGTCAACCAATTGAATGTCTTCTATTTCGAAATTTGAACCAATACGAGTTGATTATACCGGTAATTTCCCTAGGGGTATTACCAGTATAATACCAGCCTAATTGGTGGATAAATTCAAAATAGAGACTTATTATTGGTTAATAGAAAATGAGGGAAATTCTCATTTCAATGTATACAGGGGGGTCCTGAAAGTTAGTTAGTTAGTTAGTCAAACTTTGTGAGCGAGTTCTCCACACCAAAACAAGAAGAAAAGTTCATATAAGCCTTAATCCGTAAATGCTTCGTTACGGCTTTACAGCATTTTAAACTGAGATTTGGCCGGTGATTTTCCTACATATAATAAAATTATGGTAATAGTCCAAGTGGCAATCTTGATTGTAAATCGATATTTAGAATTTAGAACCGACTCTTAAAATCTGCACTTAAGGCAGTTATAAACAATCGTGGTGGAAATCTAGACCTTTAATTTTAGGAGTTGTTTATGAGGTGACGATCTCAAGTTTAAAGTCAAGTTTCAGATCGAAATTTGAGCTCAACATCGTAGTCAAGTGTTTAACATCTACATTTAATGTTTACCATCTACATTTAATGTTTACAATCACGAATGGACCTCCAGATCTCGATTTTTAAAGGGAAATACCAGTCACTACCATCAACTTGAAATCTCAAGTTTCAATTCAACATCTTCGAGTACGAAACAAAAATCTCGAATTTACCGAAATCAGTATTTGGAATTCAAATACAAACTGTAGAAATTACCACAAAACTCAACTTAAAAGCAGGTATTATTATTGAGAGCTGGAGTTTCAAGTGGAGTATTTCAACTTAAAAGCAAGAGTGGGAACTTTACTTTTAACTCGCAATCAGGTGTATGACATCCACATCTATAGTTCGAATTGACCCAGACCTCGATTTTCAACGTCCATTTTTTGAGTTGAAAGTTGCAGTTGTTACTATAAAATTGAGATCTCTGATTTGCAGTCTTTACGTCCTAGGCTAGATTTAAAATATGAATTTGCGAGTACGACAAACATTTCAAATAGGAACTAGATATATCGAATTTTAAAATAATTTTAAACAGTCTTATTCAGTAGGTATGCAAAAATATCCGAAAAGGTCTTCTTGTTAAAACTCGATAAACCCAACCGTGTTTGAGATAATTCAATTATTATGACAAATCGAGTTGCCGTGATATTATGGAAATTTTATCTGGATTAAATTCGTAGCATAGATATGACCAACCAATAAAAAAATTCATATAATAGTTATTTATGATATAAGTGCTAAAAGTGACATTTTATTTTGTGAGAAGGGAAGTTTGGGACACGACGCCGAAGGCCCATCCCTTCGAACAAAATAAAATCACTTTTAGCACATATATCATACACTATTTTTTCTACAAACACCATTAAAAGTAGAAATCAATGCATTTCTTATGTTATTAAATTTATAAAATACCGTTTTGAAACCCAATTATTCATGAAGTTTATTGTTGCTAAGGTAATGAAAATTCGATCGTTTGTTGACAAGTAACTTCAAATCTCGTGACAGCGCCGAAGGAAACTTTTTGTTTGCAAGTAAAACACTATCCACCACAAATCACTTACTTTTATAGATGTTTGGGCTAAATGAGCAAGCCATATGCAGGTTCGTACCCATGCTGCAAGTTTTCCTCCCGTCAGTAAGATGGCAGCACTAGTACTCTGCGCATGTGCCGTAACTTTCTTCCAAAACAAAATTCGCAACCTTGAAGTGAACACGTCACTTGCAGTAAGCACATGATTCTTGGCTTTGTGCGTGTGCGCGTTGTTTCATGTTTATGTTCTCACGTGTGGGTTTATAGGTTATCTATCCTTAATCGATTCATTTATTGTGGTACATCCTTTTTGTGATTTTGAGTGTAAAACTACTAATTTTTTTTTCTATGGTGTAAAATTAGAGTCGCTGAAAGTCATTTTGACGTTGGTTTTTTTGAAGGAAAACAAACATCAAAATGACATTCAGGGACTCTATGTAAAATGAGTGTAGTGAATAAATTCATAGACCTCGCTTGATATAATGCTATTTTTTTTGTGTTTATTACAGAAGCAACTAAAGATTGCATTCCACTGCCATTGCCTGTTGCATCACAAGTTGTTGATTCGTTGCCCGAGTCCATCTCTACAAGGGACGATGCATTTCAAACAAAAAATTTTGTGGCAGACATACAAGACCTTATAATGGGTCTGATAATATGAAACATAATGCTATTCTTCAATGTTATAAAGGTAGAAAAAAATGAATGAATGAATTTTCCAGAATCTTATTTTTTTTACACCTGGACACGAGATTTTGTAAATTTTGTAAGCCATTCATTAATTCAAAGGGCAACCAAATTTCTGTCATTACATTCTGCAGTTTAATTTTGTCATTAATATAAATAAGTCATTATGTTGGCTTATTTATATTGTTTTTTCTTTTTGTATAATTAAAATGTAAATAATATAACATCT
>JABXWE010027428.1:0-14800 GCA_014611495.1 Limonius californicus | reverse complement strand
GTCTGCTTCTTCAAATACTCCTGGGTTGAAAGGTTCGATACCACACTTTTCAAAACTCTTTACGGCAGTTCCCACTGTAGCAGCTTTCAGATATGCCTGCCCAAAAAGCTTACCAATATCTTTATCTGTTACAGCTTTTCCTGGGTTGTTGACGAGGAAGTTATCACAAGCTTTGCTATAATATGTCTTTAAAGGGGAAAAAATCCCACGTCAAGTGGTTGCATCCGATGAGTTGAGTGAGGTGGCAAACCAATCATTACAACGCCATTAATTCTGCATAGATTTATTGCTGCTAGAGAAGTGTGCGACGAATGGTTGTCAACTATCAATAATATGGGGTTTAGAGATGAGGGATGCGCAAACTTTATGAAATGTTCGAGATAGATCACAAAAGCTTCTGTATTCATCCAACCACTTTGTTGCGCTATAGCATTACTATTTGGCGGACATCCATTCAATAATTCGGGTCGCATTCGCACTCGTGGAAAGATAAAAAAGGTGGGATGTAGGACCCTTGTGCGTTCATTGCACATACAACAGTGGTGTTTTTCCCTCGCTCACCACTCGCCACTTTGGCCACCTTTCCACTCCCAGTCGGTGATAACACTTTTGGTTGTTTAGTCGGAACGGTAGAAAGGCCGCTTTCATCAGCGTTGTAGATGCGGTCAGGGCTGACATTATATTTTACCTTCATATCCCTTAACAAATCGAAAAATCTGTCGACTACAACTCTATTGAAGCCCATCAATCGTCCTAGCGATGTCGACTCTAGTGTCCTTAGACTGATTTTCTGTCGCTTCATGAACGAGATTAACCAGTCTTTACCAGCTGCTTTGTTTGTTTAATTTCATTTTGCTCAGCGTACTCGTACGCAAGTTTTCGGCACTCCAGTGAAGTGAGACCGAATGCCCTAACATCAAAGTCTTTTAAGTAATTAGCAAATTCTTGTTCTTGTGCCACAGTGAAAGGCTGTTTAAATCTGCCGCCATCAACAGGTAATTTTTCATTTAGCCTACGTTTTTTTACATATCTTCGTAATGTAGGTTCTGGGATTGAGAATGTCACACTGGCGTTGTTGACAGGTACATTTCTTCCTCAACAGCGTGAAGAGCGGCGATTAAGGATTCTTCGGACCAAGATCGTCGCTCAGTTTTTTTTACATAATTACGTACCATCTGCAATATAATGGAAATTACCAGTTTTGCCATTATTATGTCATTGGGGCAATATGGCGAGCAAATGGGGCAAGATGACGAATTCGTCAACTTGCCCCGCAGGTAATTTTCTAACCTCATGTGTGTCAAATAGTAAACATTGTAACCTACTATGTCAAACTGAAGTTGATCCTATTCCACACACTCGCGCAAAGTTTGTAATAACAGCTAAACTTAGTTCTTACTTTATTTTTCCACGAAATCTCTTATTATAGGGAGACCGGATTTTACAAGAAAATGTCACAAAATGCGCGTGAAGTCTTAGCTCGCAAACAACAAACACTAGCGCCGCGTGTCGTCGTATGTTACAACTGCATATTGAATAGATTTCTGAACTGTGACAAAGTTACAGTTACCGGTTTTATTTTGAAGTAAAACTTGAATTCGCTATCTTGCCCCGTTCGTCGTCTTGCCCCACTCCCCCTAATTATTTTTGAATGGTAAATGAACTATTTAATTAACATAACCTTCAAATGTACACACACATCTTTACAGTACCAAGTCCAGTCCTCGACTGCCATCTACAGTGTGGTATTCTTTATACAACATCTCCCTTCTTTTCTGTGTACATAATTAAATTATACACATTAATGTAAGTAATACATATCATAAAATAAACTATTAAACATTCTTTATCTTTAGTGTCATAAACATAAATCAAACATAAAATGTAACTGTAATTAATAAAATGTAATATCTGATTATAGCGAAATACACACACTAAATTAAACAAAATCTCTTAAATAACTAGGATTATTTACGCATCTACCATATCTTGTTCTAGTTACATCGTCTTCGTAGGGTTTAACGTTGTACATTCAATTATTTTCATCTAATTCTACTACATAAGATCTTGGTCTGAATTTATCAATTTTTATAATTTTATCTGGTTCCCATGTTTTGCCTTCGATTTGTACCATAACTTTATCTTTCGGTTTAAAAATTGTTAGATCTTTCACATTTTTGTTATAGTGTTCTTTTTGCACTTGCTGGCTTATTTCTAGATATTTTTGATATTTATTTATAGAACAGTTAGGTTTTAGAAGTTTTTCTTGAACTGGTAAGTGGCCTTTTAGACGTCTCCCAAAAAGTAATTGTGCTGGGGAAGGTAAAGCGGTGTTAACGATATTCGAGTAAAGTTAAATATATTTCTTTATCGTCGTGCAGAGCTTTTTTAATTAATCTTTTAAGAGTTTGCACGCGTCGTTCGATGAAACCATTAGATTGTGGATATCTTGGGGTACTACGAGTAGTTTGGTGACTTATTTCCCAATCTTGTAAGAATTTTTGAAATTGTTGATTGACAAATTGCAGTCCATTATCTGAATAAAAAAAGTCGGGTTTCCCATGACGAGCAAAAATTGATGGCATATGATGAACTATAATTTCACTTGTCGAATTGTTATTAAGGCAGCATATTTCAGGGAATTTTGTATACAGATCAACGACTAGTAAATATTCTTTACTTTTGCACTGAAAAAGATCAGCTGCTACATACTTCCATGGTCTATCCGGAGTTTCTTTGGAAATTAAGGATTGTTTCCGTTGGCAATTTTGATAAATTAGACAAGTGGGCCGATTTTTAACTAAGTACATCCATTATTTGTATATTAATTAAAGGCCAAAAAAATAATTTTCCTGCTCTTAAAATAAAATTTCCGGTCTTAAGGACTTTGGTATTATAATTTGATTGCTTCCAAAAATTAAATTTTTTGCTTCTACTATCTCATGGCGATATCTCCAATAAGGTTTTACGATGTTTTTAAGTTGGTTTTTGCTATCAGGCCATCCCTCGTTGATAACCTTTAGTAATTCGGTTAGCTCTTGATCTTTCTTTGTTTCATTAAGCACCCTATCAAATTGTTTTTTACTTATGCTAATGTAATCTATTAAATTTATCTGTGCTTCAATTTCCGATTCACTAATTACAAAATTTTGATCATTGTAGCTAGTTCTCGAAAGAGCATCGGCTAGATAAAGTTGTGAGTCTGGTTTATAGTTTACTTTAAAGTTATACATTTGCAAGTCATCATCATCATCTGCCATGGAGCTGACTCGAGGGTCGATCCTGGATACGCCAGGCCCACCCCAAGCCAGTAGGTGGGTAGGAATTTACGGGATATGGTGGGATCGGGTGGGGCATTGCACAACGTTAGCATGTCTGCAATGTATACCGCAAGGCACCACTGCTGCAACACCAGGTAGTTACTAGGCTACGCATCAATGTGGTTTTTGAATACGTAGCCGAGACGGTTATGCGATTATGCCTTTGAACCTAATAACTTTGGTATCAAAGTTTCATATTGTTCTTATTTCGCATCTATCTATTGTTCTAAGGGTACTGATTGCACATCTCTTAGTTTTGGAATAACTAATAACCTACTGAATATTTACTCCCAAAATTATTTAGACTGTCCGTTATGCGATTATGCATGTGACCCTAATAAACTTTGGTATCAAAGTTTCACATTGTTCGTATCTCTTATCTATATATTGTTTTAAGGTAACAGATTGCTCGTATCTTAGTTTCCTAATAACTAATTAACTATTTAATATGTACCGCACTGATTACCACTGTTTTGCCACTTAGTTGGAAGTTCGATTCTGGATTGTACTTCCTTCGTATTCCTAACCGTCCCCTCTGCAGTTGACTGCTAGATATCCAACGTTCTCTTTCCCATTGGTACTTGTTTCGTTCCTGCTCCTTTGGTTTCCCTTTCCTCACCCTCTTACTGCTTCTTCTTCGCTATCCTGTTCTTCTTCAGTCGATTTCTGATCGAATTCATCAATCAGTGCGTATACTCGGCTTACCTCTCTTCGGATATCCTCTTTTCTTCGTGCCCAGTCCTCCCATGTCTCTTTAGGTATGCCGGTGCTTTGTATGTCCCGCTCCAATAATGTATTCCACGTGTAGCATGGTCTTCCGATCTTCTTTTCTTCTGTTTGTAGGACATACGCTTGCTGTAGAGGATGGCTGGTCTTCTTAGAACATGTGCCCCGTATTTACTTCTTGATGTAGTGAGCCGTCTAATACATTAAATACATACCTATTCGACTCCCATCACATAAACAATTTAATCCAAATCCTAGCGACCTTGTTACATGCAAAAGGTTTATACCTAAAAATTTTGTGCCAATATTGTTTCGTTTGTTAAATATATATCCTCATAGATTTGATTAGTTAAGTTGTTGTAGTGATTTGTGTTAGTTGACAAATAATATATTTTTAAAGTAACTACTGTGTTGTAAATCGTTGGATTTCAACATTCATGCCATTTTTTCATGCCATCTATCTATTATTAACATACGTTTTGCTTATTGTTTGTGTACAGATTGCAAAAAGAAATATACATAAAAAAATATACATCCGACGGCCAAAGCCTCCAAAGCTTAATACAAGTCCTAGTAATCTGTTTTACATGTATAATGTGTATAATTTCGACATACCCTGTACACAACCAGAAACATCCCTTAAGCGGTTTTCGTGAACCTCCCCTACTCCTCGAGCTAAGCGGTAGGCCTGTTTCCACGTATCCGGTTACGGGTCGACGGAAAAGCCTGTTTGGCCTGTAACAATGCTGATGCGAAATTTGATTGGTTGAATCTGAATAATGGAATAATGTCAACAACAGAAATAGCGAAGGGCATACAAAACTGAAAAATAATAATGCTGCGGGTAGGTGCCGACAATATCTTTGGGGAGTTAGTCAAGGCGAGAGCGGTAATAATTGTTAAAATGCTTCAATGTGTACTAAACAAGATATGGAAAGAAGAAATTCGCCTTCGCAAACGAAAAAGTCGCCCCCACGCAGCAACTTTGAGAACTAACCGAGTAGGGAAAACTTTGTAGCGCACGTATAACCCTATGCTAATTCGTTGAGTTTATTTAATATTTTTGTGTTGTTTATCCATAATATTTTATAATGGAGGGTCTGTCCAAATCAAAAATGTTTTGTTGTGTTTCGCAGTTTGTACAATTGTACAATGTGTGTCGAATGTTTTAGCAGACACTTCACATCCGCCAGATGACAATTTAGAAGAAAAAATACTTTTACCATTAATAAAAATACGGCAAAACTTTTCATTCCGAGCCTTAGCAGTGTTGTTTGATAAAAGTCAAAGCACCGTTAGGCAATATTTTCATTGGGCAATACCATTATTAAAAAAAGCCTACACATGGTAATCTACTGGCCAACAAAACAAGAAAATTTAGCAAGTATGCCAAAATGTTTTCTAAAATATAAAAAAACTAGAGTTGTTCTCGACTGCATGGAAATAGCAGTGCAAAAATCCAAATGTTTAAAGTGCCGTATAAGAATTTATTCTTATTATAAAGGTAAACACACTATTAAATTTAGGCGTTACTCCTGTCCTCCCTCGAAAACTGTCCTCCTACATGTCCTCCTTTTCGATATTTGAAGACTAATCTGTAACTCAATATTCAGCCATTTCAAAAATGAACATATTCCATGTGAAAATTTATTTATTCTTGTTCAATTTACGTTGTGCTGCCCTGGAACTAATGCAGCATTTGAAAGAGTTTTTTCAATTGCTAATGATTTTTGGACAAGTGGACAATTTCTTATTCAGATATTTCCAATATATTGTTAGAAGATTATGTATTGACAAAAAATATTCATTCAATGGAAAAGTACTCATTTAAATAATAATTAATAGGCATTTGTTGTTACAAATGTTTTTATTATGCATTTATCATATTATAGTGTATTATTGTTGCAATGAATAAAATGTTTCGTTTATTTACGACATCTTTTTTCTTCCATTTATTTGTGTCTTCCTTTTCATTGTAAAAACGTTGGTCACCTTAGTTAATTACGTTACACCAGCATATGGCGGAAGAACATCTGACAAAGCCATTTTCAATAACGAAAATGTAATTGATCTTCTTCAACCGTTTCACGAGGCAATTATGTTGGACAAAGGGTTTGCTATAGTAGAAGAATGTGAGAAAGTAAGGGCATCCAGCTCATTAGGCGTCCTTCTACTAAGGGTCTGTGTGTGCCTTGTAGGTACGTAAATACGTCGGTATATGACGCAGACATATTAAAATTAACAAACTTTTCGCTTTGAAAAACACTCGACTACCCGTACAAACACCGATAACTAAATGTTTTCTACAAGGTTTTCCCTACTACGCGGCCATATTGCAATTAGTAGTAGCGCCCTCTATAGTCAGCTGCGAAGGCGAATACCAGAAGAATGGATTGCAGGGCTTTTAACCATCCAAATGTTGATGGTCATCACGTTTAACGAGTAGGTACTTCAACGAAAGGCAACTCTATTCTTATTATTGCATATTAAGTTAATTGAGATTAGATTCAAGCTACAAAAATTTTAATTTCGCTTCATTTGATCTGTGAACATTTTTAACCGAGTAGACACCGCCTTCGCATCAATAGTTGGTACACTATTCTTTGATTCATCTTGTATAAGGATGGGAAGTAGTTCAAATGACATAAACAGTTACTCAACCTGAAAGAATATTTTGACAGACCTCCGAATTGTTCTACCTAAGAAAGCGTTGTTAAAAAAGTATTTGAGTAACACTAATAATATTTTTTGCTATTGCTCTTCTACTGTAAAGGTGAGGTATATTCCCATATTTATACAATTACGTTTTAGTACTTCTGAATTGTTTACTACAGGAGAACGTGTGTATGTCGACATGGATAGTTTACCTTGTGAGAATGAAGATGTTAAACCCGATGTTACCAGTGTGACTTCGTTATCAAACCTTACAGAATCTACATGCGATGTCTGGCACCAAACCAAAATCAACGAAGAATTATCTCGGAGTGAATTGGAAACGAACGGTAAATTTATGGTTATGATCTACATAACTTAATTTTAATCTTATTTTTGAGTATGGTTGTGAACAGTTTACATGTACACGGGGATAAGCTAACTGGTCTGTAATTCTGTGTGAGTTCCTTTCTCCCGTCTTAAACAGCAATATTACTTATTGATTTTTTTCCTTAGAGATGCTAGCACTTGTCTTTTTAGGGTTTCGTTGAACAATGTTCTTATGAGTTGGGGCATTTCCGCTGTTGCATTTTTAACCTGTTTATTAGTTATACCATCACCTCCTGGAGCCTCGTCCTTCTTTAATTTGTTTATGGCTAATTTTAGTTCTTGTATTACTGACCATTTATTGTTCATCACTTCATCATCCTCTAGCTTGTTATTGCCATTTTTATGCAAGTCATTCTGTTTCAGCCGTTGTTTATTCTCTTTTCGTTTGTTCAGTCAACCCCGTTTCTTTTATTATAGTTTGTATTTTTTGCTTTTACCCTTTAGTAATGTCCTTTCATATTTCTTGTTTAGTTAATTTGTTTACTTCGCAGCATTCATTTCTATTTCATATTCCCAATTTCTTTTTCAGCTCCGCTTGTTCCTTTATTGACTTTTTTTGTTTTTTGTTTATTAATTATTTCTTAATTGTTATTTAATTGCTTGGGATAATTTTGTACTAGTATAAATACTTATATAATATTAAGTAACCCACATATAAACATGTTACAGTAAAACAGGAAGAGATTCTAACATCTGAATTGCCTTCAGAAGCGTCTGATTTAAAGCGTGATATTAAATACGATAATGATTGGTCGATTAAACTGGAGTCATTACATGAAGAATTAGATATAAAAACTGAAATCTGTAGTAACAATGAAAATCATGTAAGAATAGAGCCTCCATTGAAATGCATCGTGCATCAAAGTGTTAAAACTAATACTGGGGAAAAGTTATATAAATGCAATGTTTGTAACTATGGAAGTGCATATAAACTTAACTTGCAGCAGCATATGAGAACCCATACAGGAGAGAAACCATTTAAGTGCAATATATGTGACTATGAAAGTGCTCGCAAGAATAACTTACGATTCCATATGAGAACTCATACAGGAGAGAAACCATTCAAATGCAGTATATGTGACTATGAAAGTTCACAAAAGACTAACTTGCAACAACATATGAGAATTCATACAGGAGAAAAACCACTCAAATGCAATGTGTGTGACGTTGAAAGTGCTTGCAAGAATACCTTACAATTGCATATGAGAACTCATACAGGAGAGAAACCATTCAAATGCAATATATGTGACTATGAAAGTGCACAAAAGACTAACTTGCGAAAACATATGAGTACTCATACAGGAGAGAAGCCCTTCAAGTGCAATATATGTAACTACGAAAGTGCACAGAAGATTCACTTGCGAAAACATATGAGTACTCATACAGGAGAGAAACCCTTCAAGTGCAATATATGTAACTACGAAAGTGCACAGAAGATTCACTTGCAAAAACATATGAGTACTCATACAGGAGAAAAACCATTCAAATGCAATATATGTGGCTTTGAAACTGCACACAAGACTAGTTTGCAACAACATATGACAACTCATACAGGAGAAAAACCATTCAAATGCAGTATATGCGACTATGAAAGTGCGCACAAGAGCAATTTGAAAAGTCATATGAGCGTTCATACAGGAGTAAAGCCGTTCAAATGCAATATATGTAATTATGAAAATGCACAAAAAACTAACTTGCAAAAACATATGAGAACTCATACAGGAGAAAAGCCATTCAAATGCGATATATGTGGCTTTGAAACTGCACACAAGATGAGTTTGCAACAACATATGAGCACTCATACAGGAGAGAAACCCTTCAAGTGCAATGTATGTGACTACGAAAGTGCACAGAAGATACACTTGCATGAACATATGAGAACTCATACAGGCGAGAAACCTTTCAAATGCAACATATGTGACTATGAAAGTGCGCACAAGAGGAATTTGAAAAGTCATATGAGCGTTCATACAGGAGTAAAGCCGTTCAAATGCAGTATATGTAATTATGAAAATGCACAAAAAACTAACTTGCAAAAACATATGAGAACTCATACAGGAGAAAAGCCATTCAAATGCAATATATGTGGCTTTGAAACTGCACACAAGAAGAGTTTGCAACATCATATGAGCACTCATACAGGAGAGAAACCCTTCAAGTGCAATGTATGTGACTACGAAAGTGCACAGAAGATACACTTGCATGAACATATGAGAACTCATACAGGCGAGAAACCTTTCAAATGCAACATATGCGACTATGAAAGTGCACACAAGAGGAATTTGAAAAGTCATATGAGCATTCATACAGGAGAAAAGCCGTTCAAATGCAATATATGTAATTATGAAAATGCGCAAAAAACTAACTTGCAAAAACATATGAGAACCCATACAGGCGAGAAACCATTCAAATGCAATGGGTGTACCTTTGAAAGTGCACACAAGAAGAGTTTACAAAGACATATGTGCACTTATACAGGCAAAAAACCCTTCAAGTTGTAACGTTCCGTCCTCGTGGGGACAGGTGCCGGGTTTACCTCCCAGCCAGCAGTTCTCAATTACATCCAGTAAGATTGTTATAGTTATAACAGGTTTTATTATATTTAAATGTTACAATAAATAAAAATGTATTTGATTTTGTAAACTGATAAATAAAAGTAATAATATTCGGACAAGGTAATAGCGTCTGCCAAATGCTGGTAGGTACGCCTCTGTTACTGGGCCCTTGGGCGCCTTGATGGAACTGCACTGGAGGCTGCCTGCGGCGAGCGGCGGTTGTACTCAGTAGATTTAAATAAACAAACGAAATGGTTGCCACTTGGTAGTTAATTTGAAATGCGTTAAACAAAATTTACCCACGAAACCACTAATCGGAGTCGTTTTCAGTGTTCATACAATTATAAATTTAAATTGTCACCCGATACTTGTACGGATTAGTGTAATTCGCCTGTGACATTCTTTATGGTCTCCTTGCCCTCGTTGGTTCAGTGAACGAAACCAAGTTATCAGCGGTTCACTGCAGGGATAGCTACTTTTCGATATTGATGAGAATTTCTCAGAAGCTTCACCTTACTTTGTACCTTTCTCAGTAATTGATTACATACTCGAAAAACTAATTAGGTGTAACTTATAATCTGTAAAGTTATAACCATAATGACGATCATTCTCAAAGACTAATTATGTACCTACCTGTTAATAAAAGGGGATGTTTTACGAATTTCTTTCAGTTATGTTTCTGAATGTAAGCAGAAATTAAAGTGCTGCAGACGCCTCTTTAGGGAACTAAAGCGACCTAACATTTAATTACTAAATGCTGAAACTTTTGCTCCCCGGATGATGCTATTGAATTATACGGTAGTCTTTTAGAAAGTGACGGGAAAATTATTTTGACAAAATTCGTTTTGAAAAGTAAACTCTCACAGAATGCTAAATTACGTTTAGAAGCACAATATGCGAATAATGAAAACTTGATTAAAGATATGAAGAATAACTTGCTGGTCAAACATTCTCCTACGGCATTATCAGTTCAGTTACATAATGCGCGCCAAAATGAAAAATCTATTGATGAATTTGGCAAAACGACTGAAGAATTACTGGTCAATTTAACATTAGCACAATCTGATAGTAATAACGAAACAGTTAAAATTTTGAAGAGTGCAAATGAAAAGATTGCAATAAATTCATTCACAAACGGTTTACATAACGATGGATTACGTACAGTTATCAAATCACGAAATTATTCCAAATTAAAAGACGCCATAAGTGGAGCAAAAGATGAAGAAGTTACAAAGAACACTTCTTTATCGCAAGTTTTTCGCTTACGGGGAAAACAAATTTTTTAAAGTCGTTATATGATTAATAAGCAAAATACTATCAGTCGGCAAAATTTTTATAAAAGATCGCAAAATCACCTAAATAACAATTATAGCAGGTGGAACACTAGAAGCGGTAGTTTAACACGTGAAAACATGAGAGGAAATAATAACAGCAGGAAATTCACGCAAAGAAGTTATTACGCTAAAAATATAGTAAATGAGGATGACTCAGGTCACTTCAAATCAAATTTTTTTTATCTCCAACAATAGACATACGGATAATCATTCTATATTCTTATGTATGAGTGCATCATAGAGTAGAGTAGTTAATAATGAATCTTCTTCTTGCTTTCGCTGTGGGGCCTTATTTGGGTTTAGTTATTTATGAATAACTGTCTCAATTTCGACAGTTGTAATATATCCGTATTGGTAGGCACATTTGAAATGGTGCATCAAGCATTAGTTCTATTTCATGTTCATCTTCGGGAGTGGTTTCAATATTATACGGTTGGAATACCTTCGAGAGGTGTTCAGCGAACGCTTGAGCCTTTTGCTTATTACTTCTTAACCAGTTACCATCTGCGGATTTTACAGGCGCTAACATAGTTTGTGCCTTTTGAATTGTTTTGTTGCCTTCCATAGCGAGTAGTCCGTGGCCTGTGTTGGATCTAGTTTACTTAAGTATTCCCGAATGGATTATTTGTGATTTTTGTTAGCACCTGGTTTGTAACGTTTCGCCCCGTTGCTGATCGGGGTTAGCAAACGTCTATTATTTATACCGTGGGGTAGCTATGAGTTGCCCAGAATTTAATCACATGAACTTTGAAATGAACAGTTTATTAAATTAAAATTGTAATGAAATGTATACAAAGAATATAATAATTTAAATAAATGTATTAAGAACTAAAAAAAATGGAAATTCTCGGTACGCCACTGCTAGTAGGCGGGATATTGGGATTGCAAGCTTTCCAACCCTCTAAAATCTCTCCAGAGTGAGTCAGAAACGTTGGGGGGAAAACAACAATACAGATTCGCACGGAAATGCTCCTCGTCAGAATTCTACAGGTTGCGGGGACCTACAACCCTCAAAATGTTTTGAAATTCCCCCGAAACTAATTCAAGTTCGTAAGTGGGACTTACAACAATTTACCGTAGCATGAAATTCCACCACGTTTGACGGTAAATCTTGTATGGGGCGTTAAGCAATCGTAAACGACAGGAATTAGTAATATTTGGTTATTTCGTTGAGTCGGACACCAGCTCGCCAAGTATTACTAGTTCCAGCCAGAAATTTTTATCGTATGGCCATCGATTCAAACATCGACACACCAAACGGTAAAAATATCTGTGACAGGGAAAACGGACCAAGGAGGTCACTCAAGTGAATGAGCAAAGCAAGCTAAATACCTATATTCGAACGTGCCCGAAACCCAAAGGCTTCCAAACGGCGGAACGGACTGACAAATTACAGCAACGGCGGTCAACTGATGGAACACGCTGTATAATTCAGCTCCGGTATCTGCAACTTAAAAGTCAAAAATATTAAAATCGCTAAAACAGCGACGGAAACACTGGAAAATACGAAGTAAACTTCCATGTGCGTAAATGTAATTATTGAGCGGATTTTAAAACTACGTATAATTTCAGGAACGGATAATCGAACAACTGGATCTTCTAAGACGGATTTTAGAAGAAGCTTGAGGAATAATCATTCAGGAATAATCCCTTCAAACTGGCCGGGTCCTGGCTTTTATATACGCCATTTTGCGCTCCAGTCATGCACGCTATTCCACTCTTGTCTGGAGGGGACGCCGGTGGAACTTCGACAAAGCTAACTGACCGAAATTTTGCTCGGACTTCGACGCAAATATTAGGTTTATTGCCATTTTGTCAACAGTATCAACTGCACCTTTAGTTGAGTTGTGGTGAAGTATAATATGAGGTTTATAACTGTATTCCTTATCGGATACCTTGTCATCATGGTGTTCTGTAGATAACATTGTAACTGCCCGTCCCTTCTTCCTAGCATATGAAGCTAAAGTTACGTTTTTTTGAAAAGCAAACATTGTTGAATAAACCGGTCTATATTTCTGAGGTAGCAGTTCATTTGGAATACAGCATTTATTCTCCAGCAACTTCATTGCTAAATTGTGGCCGGTAAAAAAAAGTTGTCAGCAGTTATACCGTGACCATGCTGCAGAGGTTCAATCATATCTAACACGACTCGCTGTCCTTGGTTTGTTTCAGGGTTGTTACCGGCTTTTCCTAAATACACTTGTAAATTTTTTACATAAGAAGTATCACAATCTACCAAAGCATATCAGTGGGTTCTCCGGATTCTTGAAGGGCCCCCATGGAAATTAGTATACCAATATAAGCCTCTATTTCGATATTGTCCATTGCCTTCCCTGTTCTCGATGTAGATGGATACTTAGTATTACACAAGTCATATCAATTTCTTGATTTTCTGTTCGTTTGTTCCACTACAATTTCAATAATTTCATTGGATATAAACATGAAAAACACTTCAGTCATCTCAATACAATTTGCACTTTAACGCGTCAGATCAGGGAGACACTGTATAGTATTCGACAGTAATCTTCGAGACTTCCGTATCGGGAATTTTGACCAAACATTACCATCTTTGCTGGCATATGAATGTAATAAACCTTCTTCACTTTCATCATGAATTGAGTTATCATCATCTACTTCGGAATCGTT
Source organism: Limonius californicus (assembly GCA_014611495.1). Taxonomy (NCBI): domain Eukaryota; kingdom Metazoa; phylum Arthropoda; class Insecta; order Coleoptera; family Elateridae; genus Limonius; species Limonius californicus. The sequence goes on along the minus strand of JABXWE010027428.1, from coordinate 1,177 downwards.
GTCATTACTACACAAATCTTCAAGAACATCTTCATCCCCATCGTTTTCTGTTTCCTATAACAAGCAGTTGAATTCTGGATCATCATCATCGTTTTCCAGATACCATTGTAGTTTGTCATCGGTGAGCTTAGTAGAATTACGCGGATTAATTGTTCTGGGGCCAAAAATATTTGATGCACATACGCGCAGGCAGCACAAATTGACATGAAACCTCCGCTGGGCTGCTAACATTTATACTAAAGTAAAATGAACAAAATTTAACTTGCAAAGCTCCACAGATATAAGCGTAGTGAAAGATAATGCAGGAAGGTACAGGAAAAGACTTTCAGAAACTTGCTGCAACAAAAACTTTACCGCAACATACAAGACTAACTGGGATGCAAACACACCCCAAGATAGAAAAAATATTTTAACGACATTGTTACAAAAAATTTAATAATGTAAACAGGTAAAAACACGTCTTAAAAACAATAAATTAAATTTCCTGTAAAACCATAACTATATTTTCAATTCTGCAGTAAAAAAAGGACATGTGGGTTGCATTTGCACCCCAGTCAGGCTTTTGAAGGTTAACCAAACTATGAGGATAATTTCAGGGTGCATCAAACCCACAACTATCGCATGGCTACCGGTGCTAAGCCACATAGAACCTCCGAAAATTAGGAAGAAAGTATTAGTCCGTTAATTCAAGAAAATCCGCGAGAAGCCAGAACTTCTCATTCACGACGACCTAATCACTTTTAGCAGTTTAAGATCAAGACAGCCGCCTGTGAAAACAGCGCAACAACTCATCGACCAGGATTTTTGCTATACAACGTGTTTCTATAATAGTTAATCAACGTCTGAGAGCATATAAATCAAGAAAAATAAAGACGAAAATCATCAATAAAATTTTTTGAAAAAGTGTATACTAAGGGAGATACAGCCCTTTAACTGTCAGCTTCTAAAGATGATTTTAATGTAATATCTCAGAAACCATAAGTGATAAAATGATAAAATTTGGTATAGATAATATCTTTGTCATATTTTATCAGATAAAATTAAAATAATTCAAATAACTTATCCAGGGGTGTCTCTAGCGAGCAGTGCGAAGGGTTAATTTACCTCTAACTTTTTTCTAAGTAATTGTTTTAATGTTAAAAATTAGGATAAATCAAGGTATTTTAAGAAAAAAAAG
>JABXWE010027424.1:0-10471 GCA_014611495.1 Limonius californicus | reverse complement strand
AGATCAGTTCTTTTAAATATTTAGGAAGCTTACATAATATTGAGAAACCACGAAAATTAGGGCGTTAATGCATAAAGTAATTTTTTATTAGTGGCTGGATAAAACATAAAAAATGAATATTAAGAATATGGTTCGGTTTATTAAAATTCAGTACAAAGTATTGGTTTATTGATACTAGTACTATCAGCGAGAGTAATCAAATATTTAGATAGAGACTACCACACAAATAACTTTTTAAATCACACCTACTGATAGTATTCTGTATTTCTCGATTTCCACGATTTTCCATTGTATCAAATATAATGAAAGAAATTACATAACTCTGGATTTCCAAACAGCAAATATTGATATCAAACGATACCATAGTAGAGACGAACAGTTCTGAAATTAAATTATTAGGGGTAAAGGTTAAAAACACAAAACTTGTAATGTAATTATTAATGTTTAATACCTTTTTTTATTAATTCGTTCATCGATAATTACCTATTTTTAATTGATTTCTACATCAAAACAAAAAAGCGATTTTTTAAAATAACTGTTAAAATAAAGCCAAATAAAACCAATACTACGTAACAATAATCTCACAATTTGAACTTAGAAAATTCCATTATCTGTAATAATACAAAAGGTTTTCGTTGGAATTCGCATAGCTTCACCTGCTCACCCTCCCCTTGGTTCTCATTTATTCCGTCAAGAACTAACCACTGACATGTTCATGTAGCCGCAAATTAATCTCATTTCATGTACTTAATGTTTTCTACCTGAAGGATTGACAAAGATATCTAATCCCGTGTAATTGACGTAAATTAATATTAGGGACTTTTTCGATTCAAGAAATAATTATCAAGAGTTAGCTCAATTAACGCTATTGAATTATGAAATTGCCTTATAATATCAAAAAGAAACTGCAAAGAAAATTGGGAAAATTAACTGTGGTGTCTCATTTATTGTCAAACTAAATTAAAAATGAGAGATAATTAAGAAAATCATTTAAAATCATTGATTAATACCATAACATATATTATTTTTGAAAAGCAGTTTATAATTTATTTTTGTTAATTCAACTGTTATAATAGAAATAATTATTTGTCGCACATATAAGGCAGCACGAATAAGTATTTACTATACTTAGTTGAGGGGCTGTGGGCTAGAGGTCAGCTCGCTGGACGTTTACGCTGAATATTTGGCGTTCCATTCCCAGTACCGAAACTTTTTTAACGGCCATTCTCTCTCGCAAGGCAATGGCAAATCTGTGAGGCATTCTGCCTAGTAAATCTTCTTTGCTATAGCAGTGTTTACACTTCCCGTGATTCACCGCCCACTGTAAGCTGTAGGTCCCCTATGTTTGTGGTACTTTAAAACGCGCCACACAGGCATAGGAGAAAAGATTGCTACGTCTCGTAAGAGACAAAGCACTCGAAGAAGTAAACTACAGTTTTTTATATTTTAAATCTTTTTTGGAAAGACACAGAGAACGTATCGTACTAAATATTTCTATATTTTTTTTAATTGCTCAATTAAATCGACAATCAGAATAATGTAAGTACGTAATATACAATACATATAGGTTCCATGAGCTGATGTGATGATTACGGATATGAGGGGATTTGTCCAATGGCGTTACTCAAGAATCTTCCAAGGATTGGTGGTCAGTCACATGGCTATTTCTTCTTGAGGTATCTAAAGACTGGCACTGCTAGTACGGCTTCAACAGAAGGGTTTCGATGTTCGAGACTTTTAGGTCGGTGTGGAGGTTAAAATTATTTACAAACCTTCGTATTATTTTAAGATTTGACATACTCGAACAGTTCCACAATTCGAGAGCGTATATCCAAATAGGCTTGATAATAATTTTATATAGGGCAATGGCACCAATCTTGGACACTTCGCTAATAGTTTGAATATTAAACTTTTCACATTGGATAAAAGTTTTTCCAAACTTAGTAGTCGCAAGTGAAGGTTTGATGGTTCCTCTTTAAGGTTTTTCCAGCTATTTGCTAATTTTGCTATTCTGACATAGAAAAAAAAATTGTTTTAATAAATTATGTAAATCTCCAATAATGGACACCTGCCTTTTGCTGTGCTTCCTAATTTGGACACTTAGTGCTCCAATAATGGACAACAATTAATTAATTTAAAAAAATGGCATAGATAGACTTCTAATTAAAATGTTTAATAATAAACGCAACTGAACTACAGTGAGCGGCAAAATGACAGGACCATTTTATTTTGATAAGAAAATAGATACGGTTTAGAAATTGCAATTGATCTAGTGATGATTGCAGAGAGCAGGCCTTGGAGATATTTCTTACTTGTTTGCATTCTCCCAAACTTACTGTATGGTGTGCAATCTCGTCATCCAGAATTATTGGTCCACATTTTTTTAGGAAAATGGTGCAACTGTAACAGTTACTTCTGAAAGGTATGCGAATATGCTACAAACTTTTTTCCTTCCTCAATTGAGAGATGAAGAGAAAGAACGATTTTGGTTCCAGCAGGATGGCGCTACAAGCCATACTGCAAGAATTTCTATGAGAATCTTGGAAGAAGTCTTTCCAAGACGTTTAATATCCCGTAGAAGTGATTTCAACTGGCTCGCGAGATCACCGGATATAACTACCCCTGATTATTTTCTTTGGGGCTTTTTGAAGGCTAGAGTCTACAGATCAAAACCGCGAACCTTAAATCAATTTAAGAGGATAATTCGAGCTGAAATCGAAGCTATTGCAATCAATATGCTCCAATATGTAATGGCCAATTTGGTTCACCGTTTGCAAGAGTGCCTAGACAATAATGGAAATCATTTACTGCATTCAATATTTCACTGAACTGATCTCCCATTAATGTTAAATAATATGTTAATTTTGTTATTTTTTCTAAGTTTAACCAATAAAATATTATTAGAGTTCAAAACTAGTCCAGTCATTTTGCCGCTCACTGTATATAGAAAATATTATACACTGCTCAACAAAATTAGGGGAACACTTCTTTAGCAGTGCATAATTATTCAAATTAAAGACAGGCGCAAGTATCAACTTTAGTATATTGTTCTTTCAGCATTACTTAACAAGATACAAACTTCAAATATGCTCTAATTAAACGGTTTCTTGAGTAACACCAAACTATTGAGAAGACTACCAAAATCGAAATGTGTTTTATCGCTTAAAATGTATTGGAAATTCTGTTAACGCCCGAATACCAAGCTTGAGTAACGCGTGTGCCCTCCATTAACTTCAATAACAGCCTGGCAATGTCGAGGCATGCTCCGAATAAGACGTCTTAACATGTCTTGTGGTAGATTTGGCCATTCTTCCATAAGGGCCTCAGGCAACTCCGGAAGAGTCTGAGATGCAGCAGAACGCTTCCTAATGCGCCTGTAGAATAAATCCCAAACGTGTTCGATGGCATTTAAGTCTGGACTCATGGCTGGCCTCCCCATCACTTCGATTTCTTGTTCCTGGAGGACGTTTGTTGTTAAATTAGCGGTATGAACTCTACAATTATCCTGTTGTAGGATGAAGCCATCGCCGAAATTGTTCGGAAATGGCACAACATGCTCTTAAATAATCGTCTCAACATAAATTTGTGCGTTGAGACGTTGGGGAACGACAACCAAGTCTGTGTGATCGTCTATACTAATGCCACCCTACACCAGACCGATCCAGCTCCGAATAAGTCCAGTTCCTGTATACACGCGGCAGTGTATCGCTCTCCAGGACGTCTGTACGCTCGTATACGACCATCGCAACGAGTTAGACAAAACCGCGACTCGTCTGTAAAAAGCACAGACCTCCAATGTTGAAGTTGCCATTGCACATGTTCGCGGGCAAAGTTTGAACGGCTAACTTTGTGATTTCTGCTCAAGCGAGGAGCTCGCACAGGCCTGCGAGAAGTCATATTGACTTCTTTGAGTCGTCTTCTAACGGTCTGATCGGAAATTGTCACTAGGTGGCATTTCGGAGTAGATTTTGTAGCTCACAAGCAGCAGCAGTTCGTCGACGAAGAGAAGAATTAACAATATGTCGGTCGTACCGAGGGGTAGTTTTTCCTTCACGGCCTTTTCCAATTCTCCTGGAATATCTACCCGTTTCTTGGTACAAATGCCAAGCTCTGCAGATAACAAATGGTGTCGATTGGAGCTGGTTTGCTACGTACCGCATAGATCGACCATCTTCAAGCAAATCAACAGCCCTCGCAATCAATTTCACTTAAATAACGCATTTTGGACTCAGAAGCATTGAAAAAGTCAAAACTGACGGTTTTGCTGTGTCCAATGACTAATTTGATCAGTTTCAGATGTTTGCTTTGTGGTCAAAAACCACTTTGTTTTGAGACTATGTTTACATTTTGGCGTCTACGATGAAAACGAGCAAACGAATCACCATAATTCTTTTTGCACTTTGTCAAGAAAGGTCTAGAGAATAATATAACAAAGAAAAAATCCTGCTTCCATCATTTGCTGGGAATCTTATAGACGCTCAAAAAAGTGTTCCCCTAATTTTGTTGAGCAGTGTATTTATAAGATAAAGGAACTACAACGTAAATAAAAACTTTTTGAAAAATGAAAACTAAATTTAATGCTCACTGTCACTTTTCATTAGAAATTCCTCATCAGATTTATCTTTGGTTCGACATATTTCACAGATATACCATGAACTTTGTTGCTGCAAGCAAAGCAGCTAAGAGATTTTGCTTGTTTTTCAAAGAAGTGAAGCGTTTTCCATTCCATTTTGCACTTATAACATTGGCAATTTGTTCTATCTACAGATTGTAAGCTGGATTTGTTTACAGGTTTCTTCTTTGCTTTTGTATTTGTTTTTTTTTTAGTTTCGTTGGCTTCTTCTTCTTTTCTTCCCTTGCTCGTTTTCGTGACTCTTTCAATTGTTCTTGTTCTAATTTCTTATCTTCTTTTTGCATAAAATAGTCTTTCCATTCGGCGGATGTAACTACTGCTGGTATTTTATCTTCTATTTTCCTTTTCACAACTGAGGTATTATTACCTTTGGGCCAAAACAGCGTGTTTGTAAATGGGGAAGTATGAACTGAAATCGTTTTTCGAAATTTTTCGAACTGCTAGCTTGTTCTTCTGCTACATTATCATGTTCTTGCGCATCCATATCCCCTTCAGGCATATAATGCGATTCCACATTATCTGATAACAATGTAGTGTTTTCGGGTGGTGTACAGGGAATATTGGCAATAGTACGTATTTGTTCCTCTCACCTTTGTAGAATTGTTTATATTAAAGATTTCACCTGCGTAGTTTTTATTTATTTTCAACCACACACTGAAAAGGTCCTTTGCAGATTCTTAACCGTTCCAATCTTCGTTGGGGTTTTGCATTTTAAATTTTGATAGCGTCTCTGGGTTTATATAATTCTCAAAAAAATTAATATGTTTCTCTGTATGTGATAGCTCATTGTGCAAGCTTTCGTCATAATAATCGGTAACCACATTTTTTGAAGTTGCAGATGTTTCTCTTACAATACCTTTTGAATAATCAACAGCATCCGGGTTGAAAGGGAGAAGGCCGCAACGTCTAAAACCATTGCTAAGCATGGTTGGTGTAATTATTTCTTGGACTAGTTTATGTACAATTGGTATCACATGCTGCTTAGTAATTTGTTGATTTTCATGTTTAATTAATCATTGGCGTACATGTTGCTTCCACTTAGATTTCAAAGGATGGAAAACCGAAACATCTAAAGATTGCAGTACATGTGTGGCATTTGGATGAAATGCTATGAATATAATTTGATGATCATTTAAAAAGTTATTAAGGTGCATAGTTAAATGTGATCGGTGGCCATCCGTAAAAGAAAATAACAGGTCTTATGATATTTTGTTTACGTAACCAAGGTTCGAATATATTGGCCATGTATTCATAGAATACCTCCACCGTCATCCATCCTGTATAGGACTTCCCTAGTCCCAATTCACTAGGATAATTTTGAACAATATCAGCTGGAAGTCTGTTATATGGGAAAATAGCTATCGGTGGCACAATTTCTCCTGATCCAGAGACTGTAAATAGAAGTGTAAGGTTTTCCTTTTCGGACGTTTTGCTTCTATCTTAAGTATTTTTTGCTCCTCGTAATGTTAAAACTTTTCCTAGTTTAGGACATAGCGCAAATGCCGTTTCATCGGCATTAAAAAGTCGACTAAAATATCACCACATCCGTTTTGTGTCAGGTACTCTAATAATAATAATACCCGAATGTGTTCTTCTGATAGTTGACCTCGATAACCAGTTAAATTTTCAGAAAACTTTAACGAAATATTAGGATGTCTTTTGAGAAACCCTTGAAACCATTTTTTCCCTGGTTTCCCGTCACTAAACGGATAATCGCTGTCCATTTCTTTCATTAATTTTGTAACAGTGTTCAGAAGACAATACCTTGTTAAAGGAAATCCAGCTGCACTCAGGTCCACTATCAAATTAACAATTCCAGCTTCTTCTTCCTTACTGACTACGGTGGAAGGGCCCATATTACAAACTTCAAGACTTATACCCTTTACTTTATTTCGTAATTTAATCCTCAGAACTCCAAATTTCTTACTAGCAGCTAAAAAGGATATTCCATTTTTCACAGCAGCAATTGCTTGTGACTTATTTTCTTGGGTGTATTTGCGAAATGATTTCTTCTTGTGTTTTTCCATGTTAACTAAATTATGTGTCCCTAAACCAAAAGTTTTCCTTAAAAATAGCGTCCCTAACGTCCATTTAGATACTTTTTATTTCATGTCCAGTTATGAACACATTGTACCCCAGTAGTTGACACCCCGTGTGCATTATTGGCTCCTGAGCGAATATAATTATTTTATTTGTAGAAATCGGCAGCGTAAATTATGGGCGATTTTATGAGTATAATAACCTACAAAACATGCAAAATCCTATAATGGACAATATTGTCCATTAGTAGGTATTTCGCAGAAAACGGGAACCAGTAATGGACACATAACCTAACAGTATTATTTTATATATATTTTATTAAAAACTGCATTATCATAACATGCATAGCACCAAAATGCAGATACATTGTTTCTAAATAGTTAACAAGATTATGTAAACCTTATAAATTACAACCACTCACCTTAAGCTTCGTGTTAACAACGCCAGCCAGGGAATTCACAAATACATACGTAAACATAAAATTCATAATGCGTCGCAACACTTGATGTTTATGCCCAAACGCTTTCAAGCACCTATGGTATAAGGTCTGTCGGTCAGAATAAGCCCTTGAAAAATAATCTGCAGATACCTGGACTCTTATAATTCAAAGAAACAAATGCCAGTGTCCATAATTGGTGCAATGTCCAAAACTGGTGCCACTACCCTATTAAGATTTTAGTTTCGAGGGATAATGTAGATATTCTGCCTATCAACCACTACATCTTTTTAATCTTGATGTCCATTTCCTTTCTTTCCTTTGTTATATGTAGTGTCCACGTCAATCTGCTGTCCAGATGCAATCCGAGATAGTGTGCTTCTTGGGCATGAGGAATTACGACATTATTGATGAAGATTGGTTGATGTTGCTCTCTTTTGAGCGTAAACGTAACATGGGACGATTTGCTCTCATTTACTTTTATCCTCCATAGGTGTAGCCAGACTTGTAGAAGATTTAAATGATTTTGTAATTGTTGTGTAGCGATTCCTTTTTCTTCATTGGTTGTCAGTCCAAGTGGTAGTATATGGAGTTACAGGTACATTTACTGTTTATATTATATATAGTACGCGACCCTGTAGAACCCCCGATGCAATAAAATACATTCCTGAGACAGTTGCAGATCATATTTAACTTGATAGAATCAATTCGATAAGTGTGACCTTAGTAATTGATAATAGTGATATGGGAGATTCTGTTTGATTTTAAATAACAGTCCTATAAGCCAAACTTTGTCAAATGCCTGGTACATCCAGAAAAACTGCCGAACAGAACTTTTTTACCTCAAATGCTTTATTTATTGTATTTGCGATACGATCATATTGTTGGATGGTCGAGTGACTATTTCTAAAACCAAATTGATGGTTTGGTAACCAATCGTCTATGAAGTTATTTTCGTTTAACCTCTAAAGTATTAATCTTTCTAGTAGCTTTAATGTCACTGATAAAAGACTTATCGGTCGGAAAGACGATACTTCCGTGGGTGGTTTCCCTGGTTGTAGAAATAGGATAATGTGGTCCACTCTACAAGAATGAAGAAAGAAAAACACAGAACATACCACAGAAATAAGAGATCTAGTAGCCGAAAAGTAATACTAGAGATAAAATCATTTACAATCACCTCATCAATAAACTAAAATCTAAACTAAAAGAAATGAATCCTTTCAAAGTTATGCAGCAAACTTATCACATAGAAAAAACTCTATATGGAGAGCGACGAAAGGATGTAAACGTCCAGTACCTACAGTTTCCCCGATCCGGTGTTTGCCCAGCAATTTGCTCAAATCTTCCAACCGCATACTGACGGGCCAAACAGAGAAATTGAGGAATTTTTAGAGGCACCTTTCCAGTTTGTATCTTATATACGTATTTCTTTACATATATAAGCTTTTAAATAAGAATATTTAACAATAATTCTTTTTGTCATAGGTTTATATCAAAATACGAGTTTGGCAGTGTTTCCAACCAAGCAAGAAGTTATCTGCGTTATGGTCTGCCCTTATTATTTACCACAAAGAAGCCGAATTCTAAGACATCATAAAAATGAACGAGTATCCTTTAAAATTGACATCGAACGACCTAACGAGTCTAAATTCATCACAATATATACAGGGTGTCCCAGAACTAAGGGGCCATACGGTAATAGCAGATTCTTTGTGTGCAAATATTACGATTTGTCTAATAAACCATAGTCCAAATGTCAATAATAACCGAGATACAGGGTGTCAAAGTTAAATATTTATTTTTGTTTTTTTCTAATAACTTTTGAATAAATGTAAATATTTCAACAAATTTTGGAAGCTAGGGGTTTCTTGACATGAGAAATTCAAACTTTTAACTGTTTTTCTGTTACGTAGTAGAGGGCGCCACCTACGGCACTTTTCTACTTTTTAAAACATCATAACTTTTTTCTGCTTCAAGGTTTGATTTTTTTTCGCAAAGATAACGATTTTTCAACCTTTTCTACGTAAAAATGATATACTTTATTGATGTCGCTACTAGTAGCCGTTTTCGAGTTATTTGAGTTTTAAAGTTTCACTGCATTGAAATCTTATGGGTATACAATTTGTACGTCAAGAAACCACTAGCTTCCAAAATTTGTTGAAATATTTACATTTATTCAAAAGTAATTGGAAATAATCAAAAATAAATATTTAACTTTGACACCCTGTATCTCGGTTATTATTGACATTTGGACTATGGTTTATTAGACAAATCGTAATATTTGTACACAAAGAATCTGCTATTACCGTGGTGTCCAACTCGGGATGTCGTGCAGACTAGACGTGCCTCGCCGCGTCTCGCTAAACAGTTTAAAAAATTAACGGCAAATAAGTTTATTTACTTATTTAGTGGATCTTTAGGGCAAATACCCCCGTTTAGTGCGTGATTAAATTAAAATAAAGTGTTAGTTGTGTTTAGTTTGCCCAGCGGGTCAGCAAAACTGCGATGGGCTACTTAGCGGCGAACCGATCAAACAGCGGAGGACAGCATGGACGAGGGAGGACGAAATAGAAATAGATAGAGAAAGATAAGTAATCTTATAGTCTGGTATTGCAGTAGTACTAGTAATAAATTTATATGTGTATATATGTATAGATGTATATATAATTAAATCGAACAGGGGATGTAGTAACAATGTAGTGCATGAAAGCGCAGGAAGGTTAGTATAAGGGGACATGCCTCAAGGGTCGGCTCAGGTAAAAAAACCCTTGCGGACCGGGCCGCAAAAACCTCGTCTCAACTAACACCGAACGCTTGGGATGAGATCATAAATTTCAATCGAGGGTGACACAATCCGACAACCGCCAAAAATTTCCAAGAAAGCAAAGGGCACGTTTAATGAATGGGTCGATTTTGGTCGCATGCCGGATAATAAAATTTGACTTTTGTTATTTTCGTAGTGTGGGGCAGTTAATACGCAGAAACGTAGTAAACACGTCAATTTTTATCTCCTGCAATTAAGTAAAATTTGATTTTGGATTATCACTGCGTGTATCATTTAATCTAATTATACTTACTGAATTTTATTGTGCGGTATTTTAAATCTTAAACTTAAATTTAACTCAGAGACCGCAAATTAGTCAAATTAGGTAGGTCCGATATCTAACATTACGGGATGTGGTCAAGCACAACGAGTAACATCAGAAGGTAGGAAGATACACACGGAAGACACACGTTACAAAACATTTTACATGTAAAAAAGACTACTAGGATTTGTATTAAGTTTTGGATGTTTTGGAACAAGGTCGCTAGTATTTGGATTACATTATTTATATGATGGGAGTTGGATATGTATGTGA